>CM035154.1:70991958-71184502 GCA_020205615.1 Panax quinquefolius
TAATCGGGAATCGGATGGTCGGCAAAGGTTTCATGCATCTTTGTGGATCCAATATATCTTCAATACTTCAGATCGCTGAGTACGCTGCAAAGACAAGTCGCCATCGTTAATGATCCCTCTTTGGATAGAACTACATAGGTAATTCATACATTGATTTACTTCGAAAGCTTATCTTGGATCTCTATTATCACCACGTAAATTACAATATAAATATCCCGTTAGGTAGTAAAACTGGTGGTTCTAATCATCACGGTTACTATGGTAATTGTGACGCCTCCAAAATAGGTATACATCACCCATATTGGGTCGCCAGATACATGGTACATAAATTCAAATTCAACTTAATTATACAACAGTCGTATAAAATACGACAAAACATAGCTGAGAGTTTAAACAAGAATATTGTCATCTAGACAATATTCACACTCAATGGAGTCCTCATTACAATTATTATCACATTATTTTGTAGAATAGTGAGGACTACTAAAGCCATTTATCCTGGACCATCACTCCATTCCTCGACTCGTCCCAGCTATATTCTCATTTCCTGAAGAGAACAATTAAAGAAAGGGTGAGCTCAACTAGACCAGTAAGAAATATTATGACTAAGATAATGCAGAATAAATTATCCTTAGCCTTCAACATTATAACAACTGATAGAATATAATAGATAACAATTTTTAGATCAACAACTGCAGCGGAATAAGTAATCCATTAGAAGAGTCAAGTAGAGCATAAAATCTACTATCTTCTATGATTTCTTTATCGTTGAGACTCAGCTTAATAAATAAAATTGAATCATCCCTGCACCATGGCCAAGGATATTCATGTAATCATCAATGGTCATGATTATACCGAATAATCCCTGGTCATAATCATACCAACAACTGTCCATCAATGAACTACAGGCCAATGAGGACTTTTACCACATCATTCGTCACATTACGGTTAAATGATTATACCGAATAATTCTCGTCATAATCATACCAAGTCCATCTATGCACGTAAGCCAAAGATGACTTTTATCACAATATAAGCATGAGGATGATGACAATGACATAATAATTCAATAAAACAAGTTCAAGGATAAATTTTAAAGATTTATAATTTAATTTATCCGTAAATCAATAACGCCCAAATTGTCAACATGATCTTGCTTTGTAAAGTAAAATTCAAGAATAATATTCATGTACCAAAATAATTTGAATGAAAAAGAAATATATTTTTCAATGAATAATACTTTGGGAATAGTACCCGAGAATAGTACCCAGACATGAAAAGTGTCCCGAATACCCGAAGTGAATGATACTTTAGAGTGAATAGTAATCGGGTGAATAAGAATCAGAAATAGTAATTCTAACACGAAAAAATGCCCCAATACCCGAGTGAATAATACTAGAGTGAATAATGAATCGGGTGAATAGTAACTCGTGAATAGTAACTTGTAAAAAAAATACCAAAAAATGATATTCCATGATTTAGTACAAAAGAAATGATATCTCGACGACGAGTATAATAGAATGATTTAAATCGCAAAATGGATTTTCACCGCCATGCGGTAATCCACGTAGATAGATCATTTCCACAATTTAATAAAGAATGAATACAAAGGATCATTCACCATGCATGCGGTAATCCACATGTATGTGTTATTCCAATGAATAATAAAGAATGGAATAACGTAAGAATTCACCATGCATGCGATAGACTGCACAGATAGGTTATTCCCAACAAAATCATAAAAAATGGAACTAGGTCATGCGTAATCCACACAGACAGGATATTCCAACAGAGTAATAAGGAATGGAGCGGATCATGCGTAATCCGCATGCATGTGATATTCCAATAGAATAATAAAAAAATCGGAACCGTGTCATGCATAATCTGCATGCATGTGAGGATATTCCAAATGTAATAATAAAGAATGGAATAACAACAGAATTCACTGCAATGCGATAAACCGCATGCATGCAAGTTATTCCAATGAATAATAAAGAATGTAATAACAAAAGAATTTCACCATATATGCGATTTAGATAAACAAAGTTATTCCAACATAATAATAAAGAATGGAATAACAACCCTTATGAGTATTGAAAGAAAATAACTCTCTTCATGAATACGAAAGAATAATACCCCTTACCTTAGAAGAAAACTGGATACTAGAATAGTGAGGTAGCAGACTTCTCTTCTTTTTTCTCTCTATAATTTCTCTCTATAATAATTATTTTATAGCTTTTGTGAATTGGTGAGAAATGTAAGAAGAATGAGTTTCTATTTATAGGAAAATATAGTTTCGATAATTGCACGTTTTGGGGCTCAAAATATTACAGTATAATACCTTCCTCTTTTCCTTCATTTTTAATTTAGTCCTGCAAGTATTATCAAACATGCACCATCTCCCCTAATAGTAAATCATGTGAATCAATAGTAAATCATGTGAATTAATAGTTCTAGACATGTGAAAATACGAATTACAGTATAGTACCTCCATCTATACCTCTATTTTTAACTTAGTCATGCAAATATTATCAATCTTGCACCAACTCCCCTAATAATAAATGAATGTGAATCAATAGTACACATATGTAAACAAATAGTTATAATCATATGAATCAATAGCAATTAATTGCTCATTTATCTGGTTAAATACCCGATTGGTCAATATAACCTCCAAACATCAATTATTATCGAAATAAATGTCAATTTTCACTAACACTAATAATTCCAACACAATGGAACTATCAATTTCATCTTTAATCAACACGAACTTATTCATCATTAATATTATAACTCACAATATTTAACAACCGTGTCGCTCCCGAGAAAGGGGGCTTTTCGATAAGGATTTCTCCTTATCATGCCATGATTAGATGACCAAACCTCTCCTTGACAGAACTTCTAGACATTGTAAATATTACAATTTAATAATATGAATAACTTTATCGTCTCAATTATTGATTTAATAATATATCATATTATGTAGATGATACTGTGACAATAACTGCATCAATAATATGAGAGATATGATGCAGCAATTACTGTAGCAATAATTGAGTATAACTGAGTCACTTCTCACGTAAGCATCAATAATCAATATTGTGTGATACTATGCAACCAAGCGTATTATTGTACTTTTACTACCGGGTAGTTTAACAGTATAACGGTAAAACTTCCGCCGTTATTTTTATAAAAAGATAATTATGTCATTTTCTAACTACGACAATACTTCCATTGTGGGGTCCACCAATGATTATGTCGTCGTACGAATATTCTCTGTTAAAACGAATATTCTTCGACCAATCGAATATTATATAATCACTTGCTTACTTTGCAAAATTTGTAAATATTACCCACAACTATTACATTATATCAAATCCACACCATAATATTAAAAAAAAAAATTTGAGAAATTTAAATCTTTATTCATAAAATTTGGGGTCTCACAGAAATCCTGCATTTGGAGTTGGCTTTTCATATCCTGGAAGTCCCTTGGCAAGTCCTATTATTCCAAACACTCCCATTGGACCCGGTAGTCCAATCGAGCACTGATGATGTCAATATGTGATTCCCTTCGAAATAAGAAACTTGGTCAAAATGGGAACCCAGCAATTAGATCTTTGGTTACATGGATAATAGCTTTGCCTCATCATTGCTAGAAGAGTTCAAGAGCAATAAAACTAGATGTTTTGAACTTTCGAAATCAGAGTCATGTTGTTGACTTGGTATTTTTTTTTATAAATCATGTGGTTGAATCATATTCACCATGAAATCCTTATTACCGACTTAACACCCACTATGATTATCGATGACGGATCGGATGGGAGCCGATTTATTCAATAAAGCTTGAAACCGCAACAACAGAGGAGAAAAATATGGTTTACCAAGAAATATTTCCCCAAGCCCTCACTTTGATGACTGATGTGTTTGGTAATTACGTGGTCTAAAAGGTATATATTATTCTATTCCTTTCAATAATACATATTCTTTGTATTTTTGTTCACACACACGATTTTCTAGTTGCATACTCTTATATTTCACGCTTTCAATTATTACTTTCATGTTTTTAGTTCTTTGAGCATGGAATGGCATCATAGAAAAGAGAGTTAGCTAACAAGCTCGTTGGCCATGTACTGACACTAAGCCTTCAGATGTATGATTGTCGAGTAATCCAGAAGGTAAAGCTTTCCAACCAAATTTCATGACAATGTCACTTTGTTGTTGTATGTTTGCACAAGGTTCTCTTTCTTTATTATCTACATCCATGTCGAAGAGGCTGTAGGTTTTATCTTTATTAGTTTATTACATTTGATGTTGAACCATATGCGATGGTATATGTTATGCCTCCATCCATTGGTATTGATTTGTTACAATCGACATATATTTTACTTGCTGAACTTTCACTTTGGAAAAGAGTAGTATAAATCAGCAACTAGGGCTTTTATAAATTGGAACTTAATAACCTTTCTAAACAATATTTGGAACATAATTGCAAACAATTTGACTTTGGCAACACTTCCATTATGGAAATTCCATATTTTTTTTTTATTAACTATGTCAAATTTAAAATATTTTAAATTGACGTTTATAAAATTAATAATAATAATTCTATAATTTAGAATAGAAAGAATATGTCAATTGTCAAATCATGATTGCATTGCATTGATATTTATATTTATTTATTTATAAATCATTTTTATATTATAATGAAATTAATATATTACGTAATAATAGTGTTATTGAACAAATATGTTATTACTTGGTAAGAGTATAATACTCTAAACGATATTTTTTTTAATCTAATTCTTTAATTAATCTTGAAAAATAGTAAAACATAACATGTGATTATTTGAAGTTATCCCATGAATAATCCCTTAAAAACAAACATGTGACTAGGACTATTTGATCCTAGGATTAATAGTTTTGAGATTATAATCTCATAGATTATAATTGTTGCAAAATAAATATGGTTTAAAAGTTAAAATTAATGTGATTTAGTCAATACTATTGTAATTATCGTAAAAACTATCTCAAAAGTAGTTATTTTCAAAATTTACATGAACTAAATCCGCTTTAAATTTTATTTTATTTTAAAATAAAAACTAATTCGTAAAATAATAAAAGAAAAACTATATTAACAGCTCAACATATGAAATGAACATATGTAAACAATATATTATATTTGCCTCTATACTTGTAATTACCATTCAAGTTATTTTGTTTGCCATTATCATTATAGTAATGAAAGTTTGGTTTATCAAAGAAAAAAATGGTATGGTAAACACACTGAAAAATTTGGTACTTTTTTTAGCTCACTGCGAAATAATATTGCAATAGCATGATTGTAGACAACATTATAGGTCTTGTGGACAATAACCGAAAATGGAAGCTCCCTAGACATGCACAGTGGTATGCATTGTAGACTAATGTTGCAAGGCTGCTTTTATTGAAATTTGTACTCCCACTATCCAGAAGAATGAGTACCATTTTCAATGAAAATTACATAGAAAGCAAACATATTTTTGGGACAAAGGGAATATAAATGTAATTTTATATTGTATGCTCAATGTTGATCTTCGTACTTTTTCTTAATATTGTTGCCAGGACATGGACTGTTAGATGTAATCCTGAGTATGAAGGGCTAATTGCAGTCTCTTTCTCTCTCTCTCTCTCTCAGTAATCTGGTTCTTTAACTACATAACTGTAGACACTACATAAATTTTTGGAAGTATGGTCTTTAATTTATCTTGGCTTACATGATCTATAGATCTGAGTCAAGGTTCCTTGCTCCCTTTGTTTTTATTAAAATAAATTTTTTAATGCATTGCATCTTTTATTCCCAAGTATTCTCCTATGAAGGTTAATAATAGATTCACCATTGTGAACCATCTAATTTATTTTAGAAGTAAACATAATATTGCTTTTTGCACAAGATTATTCAATTATTTTCTATTTTGTACTACTTTTGTAGGTGCCATTGATGACCTTACAAAATGCACCCCTGTGACTTGAGGGACAAGAGATTTTCAAAGGTCCGGGCTAATCTTTGTTTAATATTATCAGTATAATACGAAGAATGAACCATGGTTGAAACTCTTGTGTAAGTCAAGTATTGTTTTCTATTATAAACATTTCTTTCTTGATTTTTTTTTCATATATGGCATTAGTGTTAACCTCTTGATGGCAGATAGTGTCAACTAAGACGGGATTTATAGTTTTCAGTCGTACGAAGTTTGATTGTAAAGATGATGAATGATCATTGTATCAGATGATTTTATTTAATTAATAATATTTTAGTTTTTTTTGTATTTCTGTCATAATTTTTTATGGGGTTATTGAGACATAATTTTTTTTGTTTATGAAATAAGTTTGAACAAGTTTTAATATAGCAATAATTTTTTATACATTTAGCAACAAATTTTGTTGCTAATGGCATTAAAAATATAATATTTGGCAACAAAAAAGTAACCTAATAACAACGGAGAGGATATTGTTGCTAATACTAACATAAAAGACAACATTTTTTATCGTTGCAAATCATATCAACTTTCGTTGCACATATAAAGAAACGACAACATATAATGTCATTGTTAATCGACAACTTTCGTTGTTATTGAAAAATAACCAGCAACAAACATTTTCATTGCTGATTCAGCATAATGTCGTTGCCAAATAATATAATCAGCAACGAAAATCGTTGCTAAAAAGTTTACATTCCGCAACGAAAGCAAGCTTAGGCAACAATTTTCATAATTTACTACAATGAAAAATGTCGTTGCAAAATGGTGTCAATTGCAACAAAAATGCATGGTCGTTGCAAAAAATAAGAGTTCATTTCGTTGCCAATTAGCACGCTTTTGCAACAAAATGGGGTTTTTAGCAACAAAATTTTAATTATTCTGCAACAATACATTTTGTTGCTAAAGGATCGATGTCTCTATACGAAAGCCAAATTTCATTGCAAAATGTATTACTTTTGGCAACGAAAAAAAAAGGTTCGTTGTGGAACAATTAGCAACGCTCATTGCGCAACAAAAGACACAACAACAGTAAAGTCGTTGCCAAAACCCTTTTGCAACGAAATTTGGCACCTTTAGCAACGAAAATCAATTGTTGTTGAAGCCCCATTTTTTTGTAGTGAGCTATTGATTTCTAAAATAATTTTCAAAATTGCCATTTTACCCCCAATCTAAAAATTCTATAAATAGGAGGCACTTTCATTCATTTGGTTTTTGCCAATTCACTATCAAAGAAAAGTTATACTCCTTTCTTACATACTCTCTCTAAAAAGCTTCATATCTCTATTCTCATCAAATTTCTGATCATTTGAGAAAAGGAAATTGGTCTAAGTAATTGAGATAAGTTATTTAGTTTAATTTATTTGCTTGCGTATTTAAATTTATAGATATACGAATATAAATTATTATATATATATATATTATCGATTTATCAAATAAAAAGTCAGTACTTAGACACCGAGAATACGTAGATATTCCTCTTAAGTGAGGGAACCGGACCGTACGAATTCTAAAAGTCCTAAGTGATTTTTTAGTGATATTATTTATATAAATATCGTAAAGTAGATCCATTTTATAGTTCAAAACAACCCCGAGATATTCCTCTAATAAATAGTAAATCATTCAAACCGAATTTGAAAATCTAAGTGATCTATCGAAAATATTTATATAAATATCAATTGTGAAACTATAAATTTTGCCGTATGTGATGATTTTTGTTCCAAACTTTGAGTGGAGCTGGAGAAGCATCGTTTAAATTTTCAATCAATTCTTGCCAATAGCCACACCAAGAAATTAAGAACATAAATCCAATAGCCCAAACAAGATGTCTAAATAAGAACATCCACGCCCAGACCACCTTAGTTAGGGAAATTTTATAATCCCGATCGATGCTGTAACATTATTTTGAATCCATTCGATTTGAATTGGTTTTTTCTACATCACAATTATTGTGAAGAGACGTCTACAACAATGAATCATGGGTAGAGGGAATCGGACCGTACAACTTCTTAAAGTCCTAAGTGGCTTTATTTATAATCATTCACATAATAGATAAAATATTTATTATATATATTCTTTGAGTTAAAAAAATATATTTGTTATATCAAGTATCATTTAACTGATTTATTTATTATACTTGATATCTATCATCACAAATATTTGATCATAAATTTTTATTTATAAAATACTTTTACATAATATAAAAGTTATTTAAATTTTTATATCACAAACTTAAGTGAATATATCTCGCTAAATGTAAGCATATCACTCATTATAAAAGTTATTTAAACTTTTATATCAAAAATCAAAGCATTATCTGCTTAACATAGAAAGACGTTCTTTATTTATAAAGAATAAATAATTCTTTATAAACATGCACAAAAATTAAATATCTCGCTTATATAGAAGCATATTTGATTTGAAGCTTAAAATAACTTATCTGCTTTTCGTAAGTATTTTCACTCTAAATAAAAAGTTATTTAAACTTTTATATTTGAAATTAAAGTTAACTTTGTTTCCCATAGAAACGCATTCTTTATTTATAAAGAAAATTAAATATTTATAAATTTGAACAAAAATCTTATATCTGCTTATACAGAAGCACATTTAAATCAAGCTTAAATTTATATACTTGCTTATTCAAGATGCTCTTTTCATACAAAATATAAAATTTATTTTAACTTTTATAACAGTTCATAAGTTTACACATTTGCTTACATAAAAGTATTATTTGATCTAAGCATAAATTACTATCTGCTTACAAAGAAGCATATTTACTCAAATATAAAAGCATTTAAACTTTTATAAATATATATGCTCTTTAACTGCTATCTGCTTATTTGAGAAGCCTTAAATATAAAAGTTAATTAAACTTTTATATGTCCGTACTAAATTCTATCTGCTTATTTTAGAAGCATATCCCTGTCAAAATCTCTTGTAAAAAGGAAAACTGTAGAGTTAGTTTATTTTATGTACCTGTGAGATAAACGAGTAATTCTTCGACCAAGACCAGAGTCTTAGAGAGGTCAACTGAGAATTGTGTCTCTAATGTACTTGTGAGGTGAGGAAGAGACTGTTGTTTCAAGACTAGATCATAGAATTGAACTTAACTCAAAAGAAGTGTAACTAAGCTTAAGGAGGAAGCTGGGAGCTTGTTGTCCGAGATAGATTAGTTGGAAGTTTGTCTGTAAAACTTTGTAAAGCCTGCTCCACCTGTTGAAGGAGTTTTTATTACAGGAAGTAATAGGATCTCATGTCATGAAGAGGAGCTTGAGACTGGATGTAGAAACATACCTTGGATGTATGTTGTGAACAAAACAAATCTATGTGCATTGTGTGATTGAATTTTTATTGTCTTGCATATTAATTTCTAACACTGCAAATTAATTATCTAAAAATTCAAAGACGCCTAAGATAATTTTTTAATCTGTAATAATCTATTCAACCCCCTTCTAGGTTATTATTGGACTTTCAATTGGTGTCATAACGGTGCTCTTTAACTTGTCTGTTAAGTGATTACAAGCATACCTAAGATTAGATCCATTTATGGCCTACAATGCTACTGATTGTGGAGAAGGACTGTCAATGACCAGACCTCCACTATTTGATGGAACAAATTTTGCCACCTGGAAGAGCAAATTCAAAATCTATGTCAAATCATAAGGAATCAAATTTTAGCTTGCAATAGAACGAGGTGTAAAAGTTCTCACAAAAATTATAAGAGAAAAGATCATTGAGAAAGATGTTGATGAGTTCCCTACTGATGATGAAAAGGCTATGAACATAGCATCCATAGGAAAAATATTACAAAAGAGTTAGCAATTGTAAGAATGCAAAAGAAATATTGGATTGTAACCTATGAAGGAACCAATCATATTAAAGAAACCAGAAAAGATGCTCTAATCCAGGAGTATGAAAGTTTCAAGTAGGAAGAAGGTGAAAGATCATTGATATGAAAACACGTTTTTCTAGAATATTGATGAACTGGAACAACTAGGGAAGGCATATACAACTAATAAGAAAAATAGAAGAACTCTCAAAGCTCTTCCATCCATCTGGAAAATGAAGGTTATTGCTATTAAGGAAATGCAAGACCTAACTACATATCCGCTTCATAACCTTATTGGAAATCTTTATACCCACGAAGTCGACATGTTAGTCAAAAAAGCATGATCGGATACAGATCTCAAGAAGAAAGGAATTACTTTCAAAGCTTTACTTGTAGATCAAGAAAGATATGATGAAGAAGTTGTTGACCAAGGAAATTACAAATCTCTGTTTAATGGCAAATAATGATTTATCACCAAAATCTAAGGTAAATTCTGAACACCAATTACCTGGTACTTCTTTTGTCACACGTATCTTAGATAATATAAATGAAGAACACCATGAACTACAAGAAGCATATAATTGTTTATATGAAGACAATAAAATTATTAAAGAAGATTTTATTAAATTAAAATTTTCATTTGAAAAATTAATTAAAATAAAAAAAATATTGAAATAAAAAATTGAACTTAATTAGAGTTAATGAAAGTTTAAATAAAGAAAAGAAGAATTAGAAAATAACTTTTCAGAAAGTTTATTACTAAAGGAAGAATTAGAAAAATAAACAAAGATCTGGAAATAGAAAATTCAACACTTATCATTTTTATTGAAAATCTTGAAGTTGAAAATTCAACACTTGTTGTAATTAATGAAAATACTCAAGTACAATATTAAGTTTTAAGTGAAGATATTAAAAATCTCAAGCTTGAAATTCATCTCTAAAGAAAGAATTATAAAAATAGAGTGAAGATTCTTCTTTAACAACTCAAATTAATATTTTAACTAAAGAACGCGACGATTTAAATACTATAGTTCTTAAGTTCACAAAAGGGAAAAAAACCTTGATGTCATGCTTAATCAACAAAGATGTGGATTTAACAAAGAATGACTAGGACTTTATCATGTTAAAAGTAAAGAAAAAGAAATTCATACATCTCCTTTTACTAAATGCTCTTACTGTAACAGAAATGACCATTCTTTTCACACCTGCAATGCTCGAAATAAAAATTATATAAGAAAAATAATTTGGATTCCAAAAGGAACTTACACTGCACCAATTATTATAAATAAAATACAAGAAAAGAGCTCTATAATGAAAGATCTTATAGAAATTGTCATAAAAAATATTTGGATATAAAAGTAGACTAAATCATGCATCTTATAGACCTACTACTCATAAATGCTCGTATCTACTAAGATTAATTATCATATACCAAGTTTTGTAAAGGAAAACATAAATGTTTCTTATAAAAAATGGGAAAATCATCCAATTGAACCTTCTTATTAAAAGGTACCAATTCGTGAAATTAATAAATGTTGCAGGTATGTCTTGGAGCTAACTCTGGTAAAAATAATTAACGACATCATTGTTGGGTCTATTGATATTACTTTGTGAAATGATTTCTCTAAAAGCATGAGTAAAGATTTTGAAATAAGCATGAAGGGAGAATTAAACTTCTTCTTAGGATTGCTAAAAAAAAAATCCACAAGGACTTTGTTATAACGACTTTTATCCTCATTCCAATTGGGTGGTGTTCGTAACCCATAAGAACATAACACAAAACCCTGAAACTAATTTTGTATTTTTAGAACACTACAACAAAATGGCCCCAAAATAGCCCAATAACAGTTCATCCTTATGCATAGGTTTGTGTTTTTAGTTTTCGTTCCACTTTTCATGTTATTTACCGATAGTTTAATATATATATCATTAATCACCACCTTATAACTTCAAAATCCTTCATGATCTTCCATAAACCAACCTCAAAAAACACCAATCAAAGCTTAAACAAAAACATAAAAAAGATGATAAAGCTAGGGTTTAAGGTTTTACATTTGGTGTTCTTCCGTCTTATTCTTAGCTAGATGATCAAAACTCAAGCTTGATTATCGTTCTTCCTTGTTCCTCTCCTTGTCTGAGCTTCCTCTCTCTATTTCTCTCTTACTTTCTTTTCTCTCTTAAATGACCAAGGCAAAATGAGACGGAATGAAATGAATAAGATAATATCTTTTGGTAAAGTGTATAAGACATAGTTTGGTCTTGCTTCTAAGTTGGTCACTACACTATTTTTCACCAAGTCTATCCCCTCCACTTCTTTAAATACTTACTAATCAACCCCCAAGTTTACTTAACCAATCATCAATTAAGACAACTAAGGTTATTTCATCATTATTACATCCAAGACTTCTTTACTTAGCATTAAATACATTGCTTACCAATCCTTCTTTTCTCTATGTGGTCGGGTGCACTCCCACTATTTGGCTACATTTGGTTTTCATTCAGCTTTAATTTCATTTTCATTTCACCCACATGTTGACCATAGTTGACCAAAAAGACTTTGGCTTCAAGAATTTAGGGTTTAACCCTTGGCTTTAACCCTAGCCAAGCCACTCCTACCTTAGCTCACCCTAGGCTTACTTGGCTCAGTTAGACCAAACCAAGTCAGTTACTTGCTTTCTTTCTAGTTAGGATTTCCTAACTCGATTGATTAGCTAAAATCGTAAAATTTTTCTTCATGAAATGTTTATTAGAGATTGTGTCTCCATTTCCTGAATAAGTGCTATGACGTAATTTAAAAAACAAAAAAAAAGTATTATGCGTTTTATGAATAGTGTTTTAGCATTTTTCTCGAAAAATTTTATTTTCCTTCTAAAAATCCCAACACTATACATAATCACATAAGACATATACTTAGCCAAAAATTGACCTTTAACTACATAACCAAATAACCACATAACACACAATCATTTCCATTTAATATTCATTTTATTAAATAAATATTATTAACCCTAATTACAATGATAAGTTACCTTCTGAATCGTTACATTCTTCCCCCTTATAAGGATTATGTCCACAAAATCAAAAAAAAAAGTTTACACAAAAAGATGGGGATAATTAATCCTCATTTTATCATCGAGTTCACACGTCGCCTCCTCGGCATTATGGTTTCTCTATACTACCTTTACAGAAGGTATAATTTTATTTTTTAAGACTTGCTCTTTCCTATCAATTATTTGAATAGGAATTTCTTCATACGTTAAGTCCTTTTCAACCAAGATAGGTTCATATTTTATTACATGTTCATAATCAGACTTATATAGTCGTAATACTGACACATGAAACACATTATATATGTGCTTCAGATCTAGAGGTAATGCTACTTCGTAAGCCATCTCTCATACCCTCTTTAATTCTTCAAACGATTCTATAAATCTAGGACTTAGTTTTCCTTTCTTCCCAAAATGTATCTTCTCTTTCCAAGGAGATACCTTCAAAAACATGTAGCTGCAGACTTCAAAATCTCGCTTTTGGCTATGTCAATCCGCATATTTTTTCTTTCGATCTTAGACTGCAATTAGTCTTGGTCTTATCACTTTCACGATTTTCGTAATTTGCTGCACCAATTCTGGTCCCAACAGTTGACGTTCCCCTACCTCATTCTAGCACAGTGACATTTTACACTTCCTTTCTTATAAAGTCTCATAAGGCGGCATGCCTACACTCGTATGATAACTATTTTTATAAGTGAATTCTACTTGAGGTAGGTGGTCATCCCAATTCCCTTTTAAGTACATGACACAGACTCTTAGCATGTCTTCCAGGGTATGAATCGTTCTCTCGCTTTGTCCGTCTTTTAAGGATGATACGACGTACTCAACCTCAGTTGCGTTCCCATTCACTCTTGTAAGCTCTTCCAAAAGTTTGACGTGAACTGCGGATCCCAATCCGACACAATCGAAACTAGCACTCCATATCATGAAATAATTTCCTTGACCTAAAGTTTTGCTAATTGGTTTAAATTAAACCTTATCTTAATTGTCAAGAAATGCGTCAATTTAGTCAAACAATCCACTATAATCCATATAGTGTTGTATCCCCTCTGCGTATTTGGAAGTCCTACCATAAAGTTAATTGTGATATGTTCTCACTTCCACTCCGAAATTTCTAACAATACCCAAATTTTTCCTTCAAATTGTAACACTCCCTCATTATCGAGTTTAAATTTAATTTCTTTCCCTTGGGAAATTATCTTCCTTATTTCTTCACACTCCTCATCCTTGACTTGTGCTTCTTCTACTCTGTCCAATATGGTTGGACGAGTCTCCATTATAAATAACTTTTCATCTGACTCTTTAGGATATCTCACATCTAACTCCATTCTGAACACTTCTCTTATCAACTCTTCTTGAGTTGTCAACATTGACAACTTCATCCCTAGCCAAGCCACTCAACCCTAGGCTCAACTCTAGGCTCACCTTAGGCTTACTAGGCTCAGTTAGACCAAACCAATTTGGTTACTAATATTATTTTTAGTTAGGTTTTCCTAACTCGTTCGATTAGCCAAAATCGCAAAAAATTTCTTCATAAAATTTTTATTAAAGATTACATCTCCCTTTTTCGAATAAACGTTATGACATAATTCAAAAAGTTAAAAAAATAAAAAAAAAACATTTTCTATGTTTTATGAATAGTGTTTTAGCATTTTTCTCAGTAAATTTTATTTTTCTTCTAAAAATCTCAACACACATACATATTCACATAATCATATAACACGTATATTAGGTCAAAAATTGACCTTTAACCACATAACACAATCATTTTGATCAAAATATTTATTTTATTCAATAAATATTATTAACTCTAATTACAAGAATAAGCTATATTCTTGATCGTTACATTCTTCCCCCCTTATAAGGATTTTGTCCCCATGATCATAATGCAAGGTTATACAAGTCAAGATGAGATTTTGTCCAAATTAATTTAATTGGTTATTTTAAGGATAATTTGGACATCATCTTATAATTCTCAAATATAAAATACATAATTATAATAATATGTTTCAAATTCAATGAATATAATTATAATTTGATATATATTCATGCATTCATGAATCTCACTATAAAGTAAAAAAGTTATAAAAATCATTATTGTTATATATATATATATATATATATATATATATATATATATATATATATATATATATATATATTAAGACATAAGTCAATATTCATCATTTGGCTATGGGTCGTGTCCCAGCCAAACCATCATGAACCGTCTGTTGTAATATTGAATGACCCAGATTAGAAAGTCTTCATTACTATTCGCAGGAACTTTTTGTAGATACTAATTAGTACCGCAAGAAGTTCTTACGGATAGTTTTGTATCTTAAAAAAGCAACAAAGTCAGACTACTCATTCTCTCACTTAATCTAATTTTTTCACTTTTTTCAATTAAATTCTAAAATTCAATAACCTTTTGTTATAAATCCAAAATTATCAATCTATATATCGTTAGAAAGCACTCGTGAAGATATTTAAAAAAAGATCTATTGTTGATATGTTTTAATGTAGTTAAAATATCAAAAGTTATAACTAAAGCATACAATAGTGTATTTCAAAATATAAATTTTTAATCTCAATTTTGGTCATTTTAACCAAATATATATATATCAACAATAGATCGTATTTTGAAGATCTTAACCAGAGTTTTCCAGTGATAAATAAATTGATAATTTTGGATTTAAAACAAAAAAAAGTTATTCAGTTTTAGAATTTGATTGAAAAAGGGAAAAAAGTTGGGTTAGGAAAGGGAATGAGTGTTCTAACTTTTAACATAAAAAGTTATCCGCAAGAACTTGAGGATGCTAATTAGTATCTGAAAGAATTTCTTGCAGATACTAATCTTTTCTCTTTAATCTTAGTCATTGCTATTTGAAATGAATGGCAAGAGATGGGTTGGCTTGAAAATGATTCATAACCAGCATTGGTTGTGAATCATCTCCTATATATATAATCTAAAAGAGGAACCTACAATTGAACTATTTTGATAAATAAAAAATATATAAGAAAGATAACTTGTGCCTCGCACGGGTTCCAAACTTATTAAAAATTAAAACTATAATGTATAAGTTGGTAGGGAAGCGTGTGATTGTGAGTATTTCGCACAATAATTAAGAAAAATTATATTCCCTCTATTCTAAATTTTTTGATCATTGTTGACTTTTAAAAGTTAATTTGAAACATTTTCAAACTCAAACTTAAGATGATTCATTAAAAATTATGAAATCATAAAATTTACAATAAGTAAAACTTTTTATATAATTTACAACATTCATTAGTGTATTGATTAAAATTTTAAAAAAATCCATATCAATTTGTAGTTTAAAATCTCTTAAGTTGACTTGAAAAACTCAACAATAATCAAATAATATGGAATGAATGGAATATAAACTTAAATTTAAAAAACTATAAACTTGAAAAGTAATTAATAAATAAGTTGACTTTTAAAGCTCCTTTTCATCTTGGACTTTAGCATGGATAAGTGTTCTTAATAATATTATCTAATATATTATGTCATCTTGATGAACAATTGTACTTGCCTCCAAGTTCATCTTGGTGAACAAGTATACTTGGCCTCCACTCAACTAGTAGCATATATAAGGATTTGGTTCTCTTTGTAACAATAACAATATCTTAAAACATCTATTTTATATCTCTAACATGGTATCAGAGTTATAGGTTAGATTCTGATACATATACTTTTATCGCCATTGGTGTATAGTAGTCGACGAGATATTATTTTTGTAATGACCTAGAATTTTGTATTAGGAATTATTTGAAAATGTTGTGTGCACTTATGTAAGACCCCAAATTTTATGAATAAAGATTCAACTTTCTCGAAATATTTTTTTTAAATATTATGGTGTGGATTTGATATAATGTTATAGTTGTGGGTAATATTTATAAATTTTGCAAAGTATGCAAGTTGTTATAAAATATTCGTTTGGTCGGAGAATATTCTTTTTGTCGGGGAATATTAAATGCGGATGGCACAATCATTAGTGGACCCCACAATGGAAGTATTGTCGTAGTTAGAAAATGACAGAATTATCTTTTTATAAAAATAACAGTGAAAGTGTTACCGTTAAAACTGTTGAACTACTAGGTAGTAAAAGTACAGTAATACGCGTGGTTGCATAGTAGCACACGGTATTGATTATTGATGCTTACGTGAGAAGTCACTCAGTTATACTCAATTATTGCTACAGTAATTATTGCATCATATCTCTCATATTATTGATTCGATTATTGTCACAGTATGATCTGCATAATATGATATATTATTAAATTAATAATTGAGACGACAAAGTTATTCATATTATTAAATTGTAATATTTACAATGTCTAGAAGTTCTGTCAAGGAGAGGTTTGGTCATCTAATTGCGCGCCAATAAGAAAAAATTCTTATCGGAAAGCCCCCTCTTTCCTAGGAACGACCTGGTTGTTAAATATTGTGAGTTATAATACTAATGATGAATGTTATTAAAAATCGAATTTGAGTTCGGAGTTGAATTTGGAGACGCGGACGTGATATTTGAGTCCGGAACGAGAAAATTAGTAGAAATAGACTGTAAACACAAAATTTTTCGGGGTTGAATTTTTGGTCAAAAAAGTCTACAGTTGACTTTTTGGCCAAAAAATACAACAGTTGACTTTTTCAGAAAAAGTGAAACTTCAAAATTTCAAAAATGAAATTTTTGAGAAAAATATTTCCATTGTGTTGGGATTGTTAGTGTTAGTGGAAATCGATATTTATATCGATATTAATTGATGTCTGGAAGTTATACTGACCAGACGGGTAATTAATTGGATAAATGAGAAATTAATTGCTATTAATTCACATGATTATAACTATTTGTTCACATGTGTGTACTATTGATTCACATTCTATTACTATTAGGGAAGTTGGTGCAAGATTGATAATACTTGCATGACTAAGTTAAAAATGGAGGTATAGATGGAGGTATTATACTGTAATTCGTATTTTCACATGATTATAACTATTGATTCACATGATTGAACTATTGATTCACATTATTTACTATTAGGGGAGGTGGTGAAAGTTTGATAATACTTGCAGGACTAAATTAAAAATGAAAGAAAAGTAGGAGGTATTATACTGTAATATTTTGAGCCCCAAAATGTGCAATTATCGAAACTATATTTTCCTATAAATAGAAGCTCATTCTTTCTTTATTTCGCACCAATTCACTAAAGCTTTAGAGCAATTATTATAGAGAGAAATTATAGAGAGAAAGAAGAAGATAAGTCTGTTACCTCACTATTCTAGTATCCAGTCTTCTTTTGAGGTAAGGGATATTATTTCTTTCGTATTCATGAAGAGAGCTATTGTTATTCCATTCCTTATTATTACATTGGAATAACTTATATATATGAGACTACCATATATTTGGTGAAATTCTTCTATTATTCCATTCTTTATTATTATGTTGGAATAACACTTTTATACATCTGTCTGATCTGCATACATGGTGAAATTCTTCTATTATTTCATTCTTTATTATTCTATCTAATATCCACATGCGTATGCGTTTACGCATGACTTTGTTTCATTTATTTATTATTACGTAAGAATATCACATGCATCTGCGTTTTACGCATGACACAGTTCCATTATTTATTATTACATTGGAATATCCTGTCTTTGCATTTACACATGACCTGGTTCCATTATTTATTACTCTGTTAGAATAACCTGTCTGTGCGGTCTATCGCATGCCTAGTGAATTCTTCTGTTATTTCATTCCTTATTGTTCTATAGGAATAACCTGTCTATGTGGATTACCCTATGCATGGTGAATAATCATTCGTATTCATTCCTTATTAAATTATGGAAATGATCTGTCCACGTGGATTATCGCATGGCGAGTGAAAATCCATTTGCAGTTTCGTAATTTTTCTGACCCTCAAAAATTCTGGAAAAATTTGAAATGATAATTTGATGAGTTTTCTATATTGTGTCCAAAGATGGCGATTTTTGGATGTATAGATTAAGAATTATGGATTTTATGGAGAAAAACTATTTTAAAAGTAAACCCTTATAACTCCTTGTGGTTAACTCAAAAATCGATGAAAATTTTATTGAGAGTACAAGTATATAACAGGAGTATACCCTATAAATTTTGGAATTTTTGGACAAAAGTACAATTTATGATAAATGACTAAATATTCGGCAGTTTTGGCCATATGAAAAATAGTAAATGAATTTTAAAAATTCCGAGAAAAATATATGTTCAATATGGGACTATATTCTGTTAAATCCCAGAAAAGAAATATTTTTGGGACTGATTTGGTATTTTTCATGAAAATGAACTAGTTATGAGTAAATGAATTAAATATGTTATGTGAAGTAACAAAATTGGAAAATAGAATTTTATAGCTTGGGAATCCTATTTAGGGTATATGCAGATTTTTGATGAAGGATTTGATCATTGGTGATGAAATCTTATGAGTATGGCATTTTTGAATGATTAAATGCATTATTTGGTAAAGTGTAAACAATTGAAATAAATTGTTTATAAGTTTAAGAAGTGATTAAAATATTGTTATAATATTAATAATATTAGATTATGAGTTTATTAAGTGATTGATAATATTTGGATAAATTTAAAGTCTTTAATATTTATCCTTGTTTTCGTTTGATTAACGCTTATATTATTGTCATCAGCCTCATGCTTATATTGTGATGAAAGTCATCTTTGGCTTACGTGCATAGATGGACTTGGTATGATTATGACCATGGATTATTCAGTATAATCATGACCTATAATATTATAAATGATGTGGTAAAAGTCATCAATGGCCTGAAGTGCATTGATGGACAGTTTTTGGTATGATTATGACCAGGGATTATTCGGTATAGTCATGACCATTGATGATTTAATGAATATCCTTGGCCCATAGTGTAGGGATGATTCAATGTTGTGGTTTTTTTATTAAGCTGAGTCTCAGCGATAAAAATTGATGAAAATATTTTAAATCATAGAAGATAGTTAATATCATGATGTACTTGACTCTTCTAATGGATTGCTTATTCCGCTGCAGTTAAACTTGATGTCTATTGTATTTTATCAGTTTAACATTGTTAAAGACTAATGATAATTTATTCTGTATTATCTTAGTCATAATATTTCTTACTGGGCTAGTTGAGCTCACCCTTTTGCTTTTATTGTTCTCTTGAGAAATGAGAATATGGCGGGACTAGTCGGGGAACGGAGTGATGGTCCGAGATGGTGTATTAGTAGTCCTCACTATTCTATAAAATAGTGTGACAATAAATGTAATGAGAACTCTATTTGAGAGTGGATATTGTTTAGAAGGCAATATTCCTGTTTAAACTCTCAGCTATGTTTTGTCGTATATTACACGACGGTTGTATAATTAAGTTTGTATTTGTATTCTGTACCATGTATTTGGCGACTCAAGATGTGTGATGTATACCTATTTTGGGGGCGTCACAGTTGGTATCAAAGCTTTGGGATATGATCTCTGGCTGAGATGTGAGACAAGAACTAGGAGGGGAGAGACGGGGAATTTCTTCGCTAGTATGATCTACCTAAGTTTATTTGGTATTTAATTGGTCGGTCAGAGTATAGGGATAATATGTGATATGTTAATTAACCCCTGTTTTGTGGCAGTATTTGAAAATGGCATCCAAAAATGTTGAGATAAGCAATGAAGCACATGAGACCGTTGAGTCACCACAGATCAATACCCAGGGTAATGTGCAAAAGGAAGACAATAATCCTCGTGTAAACAATAACACCGATGAAATGGTGAACGATGGGATGGTCAGAGGCTTTATGCAATTTATGCAACATCAGGCGAGAGCGGCTCCTGTCCAAAATGCAAGTGGAAACACTGACAACTCTCGGACGGTCACCGCTAAGCAGTGTAAGGAGCTGGGACCACTGGAGTTTTTTGGAGAGCTAAAACCACTTAAAGAGGAGACATGGATAAAGCAGATCAACAAGATATTTGATGTCTTGGGATGCTCCGAGGAGCAAAAGGTTCCATTTGCCACCTTCATGTTACGAGCAGAGGCAGATTACTGGTGGTAATTTGTAAAGCGTACTCAACCTGCCGCCCTCAAAATGTCTTGGGAGAAGTTCCAAGAGCTGTTCAACGATAAGTACTTTCCTGAAAGTATTCATCACATGAAGGAGGTAGATTTCATCAAGCTTGAGCAAAATAATATGACCGTAGCGCAGTACGAAGCTAAGTTTTTTGAGTTATCTCGGTTTGCGTCCCACTTGGTTGATAATGGGGAGAGAATAACGCGGATGTTTCTAAGAGGTTTGAAACCCGAGATACGTCAATACCTTATCTCTCATAAACTGTGTTTGTATTCAAATGTTGTGAATAAGGCTCAGTTATTGGAACGCGATAATGAGTCAACCCCACCAAGAGAGAAAGGTAAGAAGTAGTCGATAATACCGGTGGTAGCGATCATCGAGCGGTGACAACAAACGTGAGAGGAATCAACATGCCGAAATGATAATCACTTGGTGGTAATCATGGCCATGACAATAAGAGTGGACATTTCAAGAAGAGGAGATTCAACAAGGATGGAAATACGTCGACCAAAGACTTTTTGTTGTTAAGGAAGGAGAACGACCGCCGATCGTATGTTACAAATGCGGAGGGGAGGGACATATCAGTCCAAACTGCGTGATGTAGTCCAAATCGTGTTATAATTGTGGAAAAGAAGGTCACCTAGCCCAATTTTGTCGTGCACCGAAGTTAAGTCCAGCTGGGATGAAGGCATCAAAGGGTTTCCCAAACAAGACAAAACTGGTAGTTCAAGGGAAAGTGTTTGTCGTAACCTCCCAAAAAGCAAGGAATCCGAACGAGGTGATCACTAGTAAGCTAATCATAAACTCTAGTAAAGTTTATACTTTATTTGATACCGGTTCTACCCATTCTTTTATCTCTCTTGCTTGCGCTCAACGTTTAAATTTGACTCCGAAGATATTAGACTTTGACTTATTGGTTTAAACTTCGTTAGTAGAAATCTTCGTTACCTCTACTGTTTATAAATCTTGTTGATTCAAATCGACACTTTCACGTTACCTGTCGATCTTATCTCTTTGAAAATTCTTGCCTTTGATGTGATTTTAGGAATCGATTGGTTAAATACTCATCATGCTTTTCGTAAGGTTGTTAGCTTTCATATTCCTAACCAATCTATTATGCGAATTCAAGCAACCAAACCACTAAAATCAATCACTGTCATATCAAGCCATAAAGCTATTCGTTTATTAAAAAATGGATGTCAAGCTTTCTTAGCCCATGTCACGGATTTA
Source organism: Panax quinquefolius (assembly GCA_020205615.1). Classification (NCBI taxonomy): domain Eukaryota; kingdom Viridiplantae; phylum Streptophyta; class Magnoliopsida; order Apiales; family Araliaceae; genus Panax; species Panax quinquefolius. Next base: position 71,014,193 of record CM035154.1, read on the forward strand.
AATAAAAATACATCAGTTTTGAATAATATTTCTATTGTTAATAAATTTCCTAACGTATTCTCTGAAGACTTCTTAGCCTACTCCAGAGCGTGAAATCGAATTTTGTATTGACCCCGGTACAAAACCTATTTCTAAAACCCTCAAATATTTTTTCAACTAAAATGAATGTATCATGCGCCAAAGACGTTGGCTCGAGCTGTTGAAGATTACGACTATACCATTCAATATCATCGTGGAAGAACGAACATGGTAGCTGACGCGTTAAGTAGAAGATCGTATGCGATTACGAGTGTGACGTTGTTAACAAAAAAACCCATTTCATATAACTTACAAATGATGAATATAGAGTTAAAGACTCTAGGGACCCACGTGATAATAACGAATATACGAGATGAATGTGAAGAAGAAGGTTCAAGAGGGCGTTATTCTAGAAGCAAGACTCGATGAAGAGAGGAAATCTCAACCCTTGATTTTATTGGTCTATTTGAAATCCTTGATCGAGTAGGAACTGTGGCCTATAGACTCGTTTACCGCCAAGTATATCGCGTGTTCATAACATTTTTCACGTATCAATGTTACGTAAATATGTGGACGACCCGAACAACATTATTGAATTGGAACTAGACGAGATAGCAGAAGATTTAATGTATGAGGAGATACATGTTAAAATCTTGGATAAGAAGGATCGTATTCAACACTCAAAGGTTATACCTCAAGAGTTAGAATCTGAAATAAAGTCAAGGTATCCTCACCTCTTCGGCATACCAGGTACGTACATAAATTTCGAGGGCGAAACTTCATAAGGAGTGGAGATTGTAAGGCCCCAAATTTTATGAATAAAGATTCAAATTTCTCAAAATATTTTTTTTAAATATTATGGTGTGGATTTGATATAATGTTATAGTTGTAGGTAATATTTATAAATTTTGCAAAGTATGCAAGTTGTTATAAAATATTCGTTTGGTCGGAGAATATTCTTTTTGTCGGGGAATATCCGTGCGACGACACAATCATTAGTGGACCCCTGACGGAACTAAGTATTGTCGTAGTTAGAAAAACGATGTAATTATCTTTTATAAAAATAACGGTGAAAGTGTTACCGTTAAAAGCGTTGAACTACTAGGTAGTAAAAAAAATACGATGTCTGGCGTGGTTGCATAGTAGCACACGGTATTGATTATTGATGCTTACGTGAGAAGTCACTCAGTTATACTCAATTATTGCTACAGTAATTGTTGCATCATATCTCTCATATTATTGATTCGATTATTATCACAATATGATCTGCATAATATGATATATTATTAAATCAATAATTGAGACGACAAAGTTATTCATATTATTAAATTATAATATTTACAATGTCTAGAAGTTCTGTCAAGGAGAGGTTTGGTCATCTAATTACGCGCCAATAAGGAAAAATCCTTATCGGAAATCCCCCTCTTTCCTAGGAACGACCTGGTTGTTAAATATTGTGAGTTATAATATTAATGATGAATGTTATTAAAAATAGAATTTGAGTTCGAAGTTGAATTTGGAGACGCAGACGCGATATTTGAGTCCGGAACGATGAAATTAGTAGAAATAGACTATAAACACAAAATTTGTCGGGGTTGACTTTTTGGTCAAAAAAGTCAACATGTGACCTTTTTGAAAAAAGTCAAACTTTGAAATTTCAAAAATAAAGTTTTTGAGAAAAATATTTCCATTGTGTTGGGATTGTTAGTGTTAGTGGAAATTGATATTTATTTCGATATTAATTGATGTCTGAAAGTTATACTGACCAGTCGGGTAATTAATCGGATAAATGAGCAATTAATTGCTATTAATTCACATGATTATAACTATTTGTTCACATGTGTGTACTATTGATTCACATTCTTGTACTATTAGGGGAGTTGGTGTAAGATTGATAATACTTGCATGACTAAGTTAAAAATGGATGTATAGATGAAGGTATTATACTGTAATTCGTATTTTCACATGATTATAACTATTGATTCACATGATTGAACTATTGATTCACATTATTTACTATTAGGGGAGGTGGTGCAAGTTTGATAATACTTGCAGGACTAAATTAAAAATGAAAGAAAAGTTGGAGGTATTATACTGTAATATTTTGAGCCCCAAAATGTGCAATTATCGAAACTATATTTTCCTATAAATAGAAGCTCATTCTTCCTTTATTTCTCACCAATTCACTAAAGCTTTAGAGCAATTATTTTAGAGAAAAATTATAGAGAGAAAGAAGAAGAGAAGTCTGCTACCTCACTATTCCAGTATCCAGTCTTCTTTTGAGGTAAGGGTATTATTTCTTTCGTATTCATAAAGAGAGTTATTGTTATTCCATTCCTTATTATTATGTTGGAATAACCAGTATACGCGGACTACCGTATATATGGTGAAATTCTTCTTTATTCCATTCTTTATTATTATGTTGGAATAACTTTGTACTGTCTGAAGTACTGCATACGTGGTGAAATTCTTCTATTATTCCATTCTTTATTATTTTGTTTTAATATCATGTATGCATGCGTTTCGCATGACACAGTTCCATTATTTATTATTACGTCGAATATCACATGCATGCGTTTATGCATGACTGGTTCCATTATTTATTATTCTATTGGAATATCACATGTTGCATTTATGTATGACCTAGTTCCATTATTTATTATTCTGTTGAATAACTTTTATGCATGCGATCTATCGCATGCCTCTGAATTCTTCTCATTATTCCATTCCTTATTGTTACGTTGGAATAACTTTGTCTATGTGTGGATTACCACATGCATGGTGAATAATCATTCGTATTCATTCCTTATTAAATTGTGGAAATGATCTGTCTACGTGGATTATCGCATGGCGAGTGAAAATTCATTTGCAGTTTCGTAATTTTTTTGACCCTCAAAAATTCTGAAAAAAATTGAAATGATAATTTGATGAGTTTTCTATATTGTGTCCAAAGATGGCGATTTTTGGATGTATAGATTAAGAATTATGGATTTTATGGAAAAAAACTATTTTAAAAGTAAACCTTTATAACTCCTTGTGGTTAACTCCAAAATCGGTGAAAATTTTATTGAGAGTACAAGTATATAACAGGAGTATACCCTATAAATTTTGGAATTTTTGGACAAAAGTACAATTTATGATAAATGACAAAATATTCGGCAGTTTTGGCCATATGAAAAATAGTAAATGAATTTTAAAAATTCTGAGAAAAATATATGTTCAATATGGGACTATATTCTGTTAAATCCCAGAAAAGAAATATTTTTGGGACTGATTTGGTATTTTTCATGAAAATGAACTAGTTATGAGTAAATGAATTAAATATGTTTTGTGAAGTAACAAAATTGGAAAATAGGATTGTATAGCTTGGGAATCCTATATAGGGTATATGTAGATTTTTGATGAGGGATTTGATCATTGGTGATGAAATCTTATGAGTATGGCATTTTTGAATGATTAAATGCATTATTTGGTAAAGTGTAAATAATTGAAATAAATTGTTTATAAGTTTAAGAAGTGATTAAAATATTGTTATAATATTAATAATATTAGATTATGAGTTTATTAAGTGATTTATAATATTTGGATAAATTTAAAGTCCTTAATATTTATCCTTGTTTTCGTTTGATTAATGCTTATATCATTGTCATCATCCTCATGCTTATATTGTGATGAAAGTCATCTTTGGCTTACATGCATAGATGGACTTGATATGATTATGACCAGGGATTATTCGGTATAATCATGACCTATAATGTTATAAATGATGTGGTAAAAGTCCTCAGTGGCCTGAAGTGCATTGATGGACAGTTTTTGGTATAATTATGACCAGGGATTATTCAGTATAGTCATGACCATTGATGATTTAATGAATATCCTTGGCCCGTAGTGCAGGGATGATTCGATGATGTGGTTTATTTATTAAGCTGAGTCTCAACGATAAAAATTGATGAAAATATTTTAAATCATAGAAGATAGTAAATACCATGCTCTACTTGACTCTTCTAATGGATTGCTTATTCCGCTGCAGTTAAACTTGATGTCTATTGTATTTTATCAGTTTAACATTATTAAAGACTAATGATAATTTATTCTGCATTATCTTAGTCATAATATTTCTTACTAGGCTAGTTGAGCTCACCCTTTTGCTTTCATTGTTCGCTTCAGGAAATGAGAACGTAGCCGGGACTAGTCGGGGAACGGAGTGATGGTCCGAGATGGTGTATTAGTAGTCCTCACTGTTTTATAAAATAGTGTGACAATAAATGTAATGAGGACTCTATTTGAGAGTGGATATTGTCTAGAAGACAATATTCCTGTTTAAACTCTCAGCTATGCTTTGTCGTATATTACACGACGGTTGTATAATTAAGTTTGTATTTATTTTCTGTACAATGTATTTGGCGACTCAAGATGGGTGATGTATACCTATTTTGTGGGCATCACAACTTATGTGTGTATGTGAATTTATGTGATAAGAAGATATGGAAATAACAAATTCCATAAAATAAGAATTGAGAATGAATTAAATATGAGATTATAAATTATGAGAATATGGGACAAGCTTAAGTTAGAAATTAACTAAGCTTGGGAGAATAAGTCTTGTGTGACTTGATAAATATATAGATGATGGATTAATCAAGTGTGTGATTACTTCATGGAAGATTATGGGAAATAATTCCAAGATGATAATTAATTAATTTATGATTTAAGTTTACAATAAACAATGATTAAGTTCTATTGATTGGGTGTATTGGCCCAATATGAATTATTATTGGGTGAGCTAACGAATTCATGCATGCATGGAAATTAAAAAGCCCAAAGCTTTATTTAATAATGAAACTAGTAGGATTACTTTTTCGCTTAATGATTTAATTATACACCAAGTGTGGTAAGTCCAATATAAAAATAAAGAAGTCCAAGTCCATGGCCCAATGTTAATCCAATAAGGAGGCCCGTGTTCTAGAAAACTCTATGTGGGGAAAATAAAAATAAAAATAGTACTCCATTCCCCCCTTAAAATTCAGCCAAGAGGCTTAGCTAGCCATGATAACCTAATTTTTAATTTGATTAGGCCTTAGGTTAGCATAAGGTGTCAATTTCTTATTTGTGGCCATGTGATAGAAATGATGGGCTAGGGGTGTCAACTTTTGCTTGGTGAGCCATGTGATGAAAATGATGGCCTAGGAGGTAGCCAAGTAGGATAAAAATGATGACCAAATATTGTATTTGATTTGGGCATAAAGTCCTTCTACATGGACATTTTTATTGGATATTTTTAATTATTATTTTTTGCTTGACTCTCAAAAAATGTATAGTATTTATTTCAACATGAATTTTTATAAAATATATTGTTTTAGGTGTAATTTGAATACATATATAAAAAAAGCAGGGTTATATGCATCGATAACCTGCTTTTGTATATGTATCCAAATTACACCTAAAACAATATATTTTATAAAAATTCATGTTGGAATAAATACTATACAATTTTTGAGAGTCAAAAACAAAAAAAAATTAAAAATGTCCAATTTTTCGTTCTAATAAACCGGTCTGCCAAGACTTATTCTTGGTCATATGTTGGAAATGAGGTGTAATGATGAGGCCTAAATGTAGCTAGGTTAGCCTTTTTCCTAATTTTGTGTAACCATTGGACAAAGCAATCTTATGGTAGTTAAATACGTGTATTATACATGTATATGGATATTGTATGTATGGGGATTCTACTATAAATAGGATTTATTCCCAAATCGTGAGCAATGTTACTTGAAATTGGCTACGTGTTACTAGAAAGAAAATAGTGAGAGAAAGTGAGAGAAAAAGAAAAACCTAAAGGAGGTTCTTACAAGTTGGTGACCCAAGAGGAGATTTGGAAGAGAAAGAAAGTGGAGGTTTTCTACTAGTTTATTTCCAAGAGAAAGAGAGCTCACAAAAGGTATGATGTTTTCTCTTAAGAAAATATTTAAGTTTATAAGCACAGTTAGCCTTGTAGATAATTTTGCATGCTCAGTTGTGGGAGCTTTGTTTGTTGTGTGATAATGAAGGATCCGAAGGTATAAGGATGATTATTGGAATGAGATTATATGTTTGTATGTATTAAAATGAGTAAAAACTTAAAGTGGAATGAAAATAGTAACATAAAGACTTTACCGGGAAAACCCTAAAATAAAATAGTGTCTTTGGATGAACATAACTCTTTGTGTGTTTACCCTTTTTATGATGCGTAAATTTGGGCGGTAGATCTATGAGTTTTCTAACCAACCCAAGTGGAACAAACGACAAATATTGAATTTTCAATTTATGGTGATTGTTCTTCTAAAACGGTCCAAACTGCGAAAATCACAAGGAGTAATATGCCCAAAATATTTTGTCCCCTATTTGGACCAGTTAGCTTGTGTCAAAAATTCAGTCCTTTTTGGATTATGTTAGTGTATGATAACAGGAAGTTTCAGTTCAAAGATGGACCCAATCCGACTTCTTTCGAAGGACTTATGTCCAAACAAATTTTTAAAAATTAAAACTTTGAACGGTAAAATCAGGAGCTATACAACTCAGAAAAGTATGAAATTTTTAATGGAATGACACACTGATTTAAATTAGTTACCGTGTAAATTTCAGAAGTTTTGGATAAAAAGTAGAATTATGAATATGAGTCCTAATTATATAAGGCTAGTACGGTAGACTAATTAGAGCTATATTTCGAATTATAAAGATTAACCGTTAGAATGACTATGTTAATCATAGGTTATTCAAAGTATAAGAAGTCAAAGTTGGAGTTTGTCACTATCCAGACAAGTTCCCTAACTTATACAACTTTTTATATTGTGCAAGCTTTTGGATTGTTGTTATATCAACTATATTCATGTTGAGCAAGTTCTTTAACTTGTACAGTCATTGTTTTGTAAAGTAAACTAGATGTTATATCAATTGCAAGTACTTCCTATTTGTACACTCTTATTGTTCTGTATATGTTTGTTGTTATTGAAAATTGTTGAACTTGATTTGTTAAATATTGAATAAGATTATTCTTATACCTATGTTCAAGAAAATTTCCCAAACAAGAACATCAAACGTTGAGAATATGGATTCATATCCACTATTGAAAGAATAAGTCTATGCCATTGATTCGACTAAACTAATGACGACATGCATGAACTGTCGATATTTTGAAAGAACTATCCAAACTAATTGCTTTGGTGTGGAATTCTTGTATGCTGACATGAACATTATTTATAAGTCGTAGATTTGGCTTGCGCACTTAGATGATTAAATGTTATGCATAAAATAAGGTATGACGGGGCTGATCCCCTAATTTACCTATTTATTCGAAGGCTTTTCAGTAATTATATCTTTTAACCTTCTTAGAGTTCATTGGTCCTTAGTGACCCTCAGCCTTGAAATATATTTATGTTTTGAATTGTCAGAATTACTCTTATTCAGTTATCTGATTATTGATTATTCACTTAATATCTAAGTTTTGAAATTGTTCAAATCATAATCCTTGAAACGTTATTCATGATTAATTCATTGGTAGCGTATTCTACCTTATTCGATATTGTTAAACTCATTTAAGCCATAAATGTAAGACCTCGAATTTTATGAAATGAAAGTATTCATTTTTCTTATAATTATTATTCTATTTAGTAAATGGTTAAATTGATAAAAGATTAAAGTTAATGGCTATATGTAAAAATTTTACAAAGTAAGCAAGTTGTCATAAAATATTCGTTGTGTCGGAGAATATTCTTTTTGTCGGGGAATATTCGTACGACGACACAATCATTGATGGACCCCACAACGAAATGATTGTCAGATATAGAAAGTGACAGAATTAACCTCTTTATAAAAATAACAGCAAAACTTTTACCATTAATTGTTAAAATATCGGTGATAAAAGAACAGTAATACGCGTGGTTGTACAATAGCACACGGTATTGTATAGTATCTCTGATTATTGATGCTTACGTAAGAAGTCACTCCGTTCATTTAATAATTGTCACAGTTGTTGCTGCATAGTATCTCATATTATTGATTCAATTATTGTCACAGTATCATCTACACAATATTTTATATTATTAAATCAATAATTGAGACGACACATTTATTCATTTTATTATTTGCATTATTGACAATGTCTAAAAAATTCTGTCGATGAAAGGGGTTAGGTTATTTAATTGTGCGCCAATAAGAAGAAATTTTTATCAATATTGTGAGTTAAAATATTAATGATGAATAATTGTTAAAAAATTAAAAATGTGTTTATTGAAGATAAGTGATTTGTGGTAAATATTTATTCAACTTTTGGATATAAATAGAGGGGTTTGTCATGAGGCGTTTGTTGTAAGTTTGACTTATTATTCCATAGGGAGATGTACTAATTTTTCAAACCGTCGATTGTTATTTTAATAGTAAATTAATATGGACCATCAGTTGTGGTTTTAATAATAAATTAATCTGGACCATCGGTTGTGGTTTTAATAGTAAATTAATATAGACCGTCGGTTGTGGTTTTAATAGTAAATCAATCTGGATAGTCGATTGTGGTTTTAATAGTAAATCAATATGGACCGTCTATTTTAATAGTAAATCAATCTAGACCGTCCGTGAATCAGTTACTATTTAGTCCATTCTCCTATAAATAGAAGCTTATTTCTTATTTCATTCTCACCAATTCACTAAGACTCACAAGAGAAACTATAGAGAGAAAGAAGAAGAGAATTTTGCTACTTCACTATTGTAGTATTCAATCTTCTATTAAGGTAAGGGGTATTATTTCTTTCGTATTTGTAAGGGTTATTATTTTTCATATTCATTCTTTAATCTGTAGAATAACTTTTCTCTCTACTGGACACCGTGTACATGGTGAATAACCCTTCGTACTCATTCTTTATTTGTGGAAAAGATCTGTCTACGCGGATTACCACATGATAGGTGAAAATCCATTTGCAGTTTCGTATATTATATCTTTTCATATTCTTAAATCTAAACTTACTATAGTAAGTATTTCTTCTATAATCCTTGAAATTAGTAGAATATCCTTGAGTTTTGCGCTTCATCTAGTATCGTTTCATTGGAATATTGGTCTAAACTTTCTTATTAAATTTCAATATTTCTATACGGGGTACGTACTATTCACTTGGGGGTACTATTAACTCAGGTACTATTCACTCGGGGTACTATTTATTCGGGGTACTTTGCATGATGAGGTACTATTCATTTGGTACTATTCATTCGAGTACTATTCACGGGGTACTATTCATGACAAAAGTGATTTATTTTTTGTCCAAATTATCTTTGATATATGAATCTTATTCTTAAATTTGAATACACGTTTTGATCATCATGTTGACCATTTGGACATTTTTGAACTCTGGATAAATTGAATTATAAATCTCTAATATTTATCATTAATCTCACTTGATTAATTCCTTATATCATTTTCATCATCCTCATGCTTATGTTGTGGTAAAAGTCATCTTTGGCCCGTAGTGCATAGATGGATTATTGATTGGTATGATTATGACCAGGAACTTTGTATTAGTATAATCATGACCTATAATGTTACAGAAAAATGATGTAGTGAAAGTCCTCTTTGGCCTGTAGTGCATAGATGGACAGTTGTTTGGCATGATCATGACCACTGGTGATACTAACGAATATCCTTGGCCCGTAGTGCATGAATAATTCGATGATGTGAAATATTTATTGATTACCACTGGTGATACTAACGAATATCTTTGGCCCGTAGTGCATGGATAATTCGATGATGTGAAATGTTTATTGATGACCATTGGTGATACAAACGAATATCCTTGGCCCATAGTGCATGAATAATTCATTGATGTGAAATGTTTATTGATTGGTATTACAGAGATAAAATATTGATGATGGATTTTCAAATCATTGAAGATAGTAGACATCATTCTCTACTTGACTCTTCTAATGGATTGTTGTTTCCGCTGCAGTTGTTGATCTAAAACTTGTTGTCTATTGTATTCTATCAGATTTTTCCCTGTTGAGGACTAAGGATAATTTGTTCTACATTATCTTAGTCATAATATTATTTACTGGGCTAGTTGAGCTCACCCTTTTCCTTTTGGTTCCATTGTTCTTCTCAGGAGGCGAGAATGTAGCTAGGACTAGTTGGGGAGTGAAGTAATGGTCCAAGATGGTTCTTATAGTAGTCCTCATTATTTTGTAAAATAGTGTGACAATAATTATAATGAGGACTTTATTTGAGTTTGGATATTATCTTCGAAACAATATTTGTAAACTCACAGCGTATGTGTTATCGTATTTTGCACGACAGTTATATAAAGGAAGTTTTTATTTGAATTCTGTATCGTATATCTGGCGACTCAGAATGGGTTGTGAGGACCTATTATGGGGGCGTCACAAGAAACCCTTATCAATGATTGTTAACTATTATTGTTATACTTGTTGAGCAAACTCGTTGCTCATTCTTGCTTTATACCCTATCTTATAGTTAAGACAGAGATGGACAGTGGTTCTGGCAAGGATAAGGGCAAGGCTAAGACAGTCAAATAATATGTAAATTTTATGAGAACTTTTATGTAAGAACAATATTAATGTTATTGTATTAAGACTTGGTATGTACGATTAAAGGTTGATGAGACCTAGGATTGTAATGTAAGTTAAGTATTATCATGTAATTTAATTCTTTATGATGTTATGTATTAGTTAGATGCGTGTTAGATGTTTGGATCTTGAGCACCAAGTTCGAGGTAAGAGTACCTGAATTTGGAAGTGTCACAATTTTTCCTTACGCTGAGTTAATTCAAAATTTCAAATTTGTTTTACATATTCTTCAATTTAATTATTGCTTGTCTTCAAATTCGATTTCGATTTTAATTCATTTTTTATTTTTGTTTTGACTTTCATTCCATATCATCCCCTCATGATATTGTCATTGTGCAATCATCACTTCACGTGTAGACCTGTCGTAATCAAGACTTCATGTCTTTGCCTCTTGTCAATCAAAGACGTCGCGTGTCGTCCCTTGTGTAATCAGAAATTTGCGTGTTTCCATTGTGCAATCGACATTTCTCGTGCCGCCCCTTGTTCAATCAACACTTCTCATGCCAACCCAAAGCCACTAGCAATTTGTGTGCCGCTCTTATGCAATTAACAAGCTTTTATCTTATCACTTCATTCCATTCAACTTTTGTAACAAGATGAAAGTTATTGTTATAAAACTTTCAGCTTGAGGGAGGGGATATTAATATTATTATCTAGTCTATTGTGTCATCTTGATGGTCAATTATACTTGGTGTAACACCCCCTTCTCAAATAGGAAAGGGAGGTCACGCACAAAGCACAATAAATCTCAAAATAAGTAAACACAGCACTATTAACTTCAAAATATTTAATAGTTGATATGCCATAAATGACGAATTAAATACACTTCTCAAAAATTGGCAGAATAATCAAAACCTAAAATTAATTAAACCTAGATGGTCAAATGTGGTTCTCTTCACACGAAACCCTAAATCTCCCCTGCAAACCTGCCGAAAAATAACACAGCGTGAGCCAATTGCCCAGTACGCATATTAAGATGCACATATATAAAATAATATATGTACCAAAAGAACGAAAAAAAATACAAACTACAAACAAATTATGAGTGTATCGAAATTAGTGAGATAAGGTTCAAATGATTAACACCGTCGAACAATTAACTATAGCCAAAAAAAATCTCAAAACAGAATAAGGCTGAATCAAATGGTTATAAGGTAACAATTTCATACTGAGCTCAAATACAAATAGTCAAAGGCTAACAAAATACATCGGTACCATGATGTATGCAAATTAAAACGGATAGTACGCACAACATATACGTCACTAATTTGCCAAATGAATCAAATCGAATCAAATATTGGGTCAACCCATACGTATCCTGAACAAATATATCAAATGGCCAAAGCTCATACTCAGAGCAACAAACAAAACAAAAGGATACATCGTGGACTGATCACACCGCCATAGAAGGTGTCATGCCCTAGTGTCAAGAAGACATGCATGTGGCACCCCCACAGGTGGTTAGCTCAAGTATACCCTAAGGATCAAACTGCAAAATGTAAGATAAAAGGGGTTCAAATTTCAAGGCTTACATGACCATTTTCAAATGACATCGGATTATCAAATACGAATATTCTTAAATATTCACAAGATATCAATGATCAAAACAACTCCTGAATATAAATTAAAATCTATGAAGAATGATACAAACGAATCAAGTCTCCAAAACATATTGACATGATTAATTAGTTCAAAGAGTACAAATACGAGTTAGTACCAACGCCAACATGAAATTCTCATATTAATTTCAAACAGAATAATTATGTGAAATAATATCCAAATCTAAAACGAGTAACCAAACGAATTAATTAAATTTAATAAGATTATCGCTAAAGAAGTACGGAATTCGTACCTTAATATAGTACCAAAACAATTCACTGAAACCAAATATCACCCTGTTGGACCTCCTCAATCCAATCTATATAATTATCAAATCATACAAGACCATTAATTAAATAACTAATTAATTGTAAATTTTTATATTTTCTGTTTTATTTGTTTATTTGAATATTACAAACATTTTCCTCCTGTTATTTTTTTTCGTAGCTTAAAACCTTGTCGTTATGCCACCTTTTTCAAAGCTTAAAACCTGATATAATGTTGCAAGGCATAGTAATCTTTGTAAACATTCAATAACTTTTCAATCAAATTAAAATATGTGTCAATCCAATGTATCACTTCCTAAGAAGATTTTGATTCTGATGGATTAGTATAAAAGTAGTTCAATTGGATACTTTTTACTAGGGGTGAGCATGGTGCAGTTTGGTGCGGTTTGAAGTCCAAACCGCACCCGAAACCGCTTAGGTGCGGTTTAAAAAATTCAAAACCGCACACAAAACCGCTTGTGATCGGTGCGGTGCGGTTTTAAAGTGTGCGGTGCGATTTTAATTGGTGCGGTTTCGGTTCCAAACCAATTGAAACAACAATAAAGTTTAAGCCTTCAATAAAATTTAACATAGAACTTACATCGAACAATTAACTTAGTAACAGAGTCGGCAATGGGAATAATATCAAGCATAGGACTAAAATTTCTTCTGCCAAACATGTCAAATTCACCATCAAATCATAGAACAGTGAGACACATAAAATAGTTTTAGTTTATAATAAAGGAATGATGCTTTAAAACTAAAACATACGCTATATAAAACAACGGAGACCATATATTCGATAACAAGTAAGAAGGTTTATCTAGTTCCCCAAAAATTAAAAGTATATACTGGAGATAGAATGAAATTCTATCTTATATATTGCAGTGAGGACTTATAAAATATAATCCTAACTATACCTAATTTGAAAAATAATCTATTAGACTATTACTATTATAGCATTGACCTTAACTAATGCATCAAGTGCTCGAACCAACGAATTTGGCCCCTCAGCTATAAGCCCTTCCAACAACGCATCAAACAAATTTGAAATTCCAAAATCCAATTACTTAATTTTTGACTCTATAACCTATAACAATCTTCTTTCAATTGGTGAAAAAATGACAATGTAAGACTGAGATTTTCTCTGAGCGTGTTCAAGTGAAAAGTAACTTTAGAATTTACTAGATATAATACATACATACACACACATGGTGCAGTTTCGGTTTTATGCGTGCGGTTTTGGCTAGTAACCAAACCGGAACCATAAATTTGGTTATTCAACCCACCTAAAACCGCCACATCTGCAGGAACAGATTGGTGCGCTTTTAATTGAATGCTGCGGTTAAATGCGATTTTTGGTTCGGTTTCGGTTTCAATTTGGTTACTTGCTCAGCCCTACTTTTTACTATAACGAATTTGCACTATTAATTATGACATGCAATAATAGAAAATTTGCTTAGATCCTTTAATTTATATTTTTTCTACATTAATCAAAGTTACACCAATATTACTTCAATTTACAATCTCTACATCTGAATATAACAGTATGTATATCCTCTTAACAACAAAATAATATCATTGTTATAGTAGAAAAAATAAATTTAATAATTATCTTTTGGAGATACGATTATGTCAAATATAGTCTCACAATCTTCTTCCCCAAATTTTTCTTTTTGTTTCACAGCCTTATTCTGCCTCTTCTTCGTTTCTCGTTGTGTCAAAACTTCTCCTTTTGTTTAGTTGATTAATGTCAGCACATGTATTAAGAAGGGGCTTAACCTAATATATTAGTGTTACTCCTAATCTAATTTGATTTTTAAACCCAACACTTTAAATAGGGCTCAAACAGTTTGACAACACAAACTTAAATATATAGAAATTAGGTTGACCTAATTAGTTAAAAAGCCCAAACTAATATAATCACATACTTATTATTGTCCACATAAAATAAATATAATTTGACCCAAATATAAAAAAAAACAATTACAATATTTAAAATTTAAATGTTATTTATTTTTTCTGGATATTATACTTTGCCTCCAAATTTATCTTGGTGAACAAAAATATACTTGGCCTCCACTCTGCATAGTAATAGTAACCTATATAAAGGTTTGATTTTCTTTGTAAATACAATAATTACAATATTTCAATACATCTATTTTTATCAATAACAAATACCAAACTAGTAACAATATTTATGTGAACAATAGAGATTTTGGTGTAATAAAGAGAGAGATATTAACATTCACATAATGCAAGAAAATTTATTTATACGAGTGATTCGAGGTTCAAGTCACGTGAGTCGTCAGATTCATATGTCTTCAGCTACGTGTTCACCATGGTGATTGGTAACGAATATCCTCTCTTACTTCTGCAACTAACACGTGTCTATTATGTTTCTATTAAATACTCTCTCTAGGTGATTGTTGTACCACACAAATTTTAATACACTACAAGAAAAAGGGTTATCGACGACGGTTTTATTGGCGACGGCATATGTCCCGTCACTAATGACCTTAAGGCCGACAGTGACGCCGTCGATAATGTCTGTCGTCGAGAATGCAATATCCCATGGGATAATTTGGTGCAAAAATTTGGTGATAGAGGAAAAACTCATTGACGAAGGACACATAAATCAAAGGCGACGGCAATGCCATCTATAATAACTCAATCTCGATGGGGTCATTATCGACGATTTTGCCGTCGAGAATGAGTTCTTTTAATTAAAACCCTGGTTCGCGACGGCAACGACTCATTTTTCCCTCTCTCATATTTCTCTTTCCCTCTCAAATTTGCCCATTACTATCTGATTTTCCCACTTAATTCTCAAATTTGCGATATTGATTCTCTTATCTGGTTAATTGAATTCGCCCATTTCCCTCATCTTGCCCAGTTCGCCCATTTCCCTCGTCCTCACTGTAAGCTCCTGCATTTTCCATTTAGTCATTGCTCAATTTCACGTGCCGTGCCTCACTTCATTTCGGCCACAATTCTGAACTCCAGGTCGTACACTGCTTGTACTGTACAAGGATTGGGGCTAGTTTGGTACTCTCATAACCATGTAAGATTTTCAGTTCATCTCCTCTCTATATAAATGTTTTGTGAGACCCCAAATTTTATGAATAAAGATTTAAATTTCTCGAAATATTTTTTTTGAATATTATGGTGTGGATTTGATATAATGTTATAGTTGTGGGTAATATTTATAAATTTTGCAAAGTAAGCAAATTATTATATAATATTCAATTGGTTGGGGAATATTCTTTTTGTCGAGGAATATCCGTACGACGGCATAATCATTGGTGGACCCCACCACGGAAGTATTGTCGTAGTTAGAAAACGACAGAACAAACTTAATTATACAACAGTCGTGTAATATACGACAAAACATAGCTGAGAGTTTAAACAGAAATGTTGTCTTCTAGACAATATCCACTCTCAAATAGAGTCCTCATTATATTTATTGTCACACTATTTTATAGAATAGTGAGGACTACTAATACACCATCTCGGACCATCACTCCGTTCCCCAACTAGTCCCGGCTACGTTCTCATTTCCTGAAGAGAACAATGAAAGCAAAAGGGTGATCTTAACTAGCCCAGTAAGAAATATTATGACTAAGATAATGCAGAATAAATTATCATTAGTCTTCAACAATGTTAAACTGATAAAATATAATAAACATCAAGTTTAACTGCAGCGGAATAAGCAATCCATTAGAAGAGTCAAGTAGAGCATGATATCTACTATCTTCTATGATTTAAAATGTTTTCATCAATTTTTATCGCATTTGAGACTCGACTTTTAATAAATAAACCACATCATCGAGTCATCCCTACACTACGGGCGAGGATATTCATTAAATCATCAATGGTCATGACTATACCGAATAATCCTTGGTCATAATCATACCAAAAAGCGTCCATCAATGCACTACAGTGCCATCAAGACTTTTACCACATCATTTATAACATTACAGTGTCATGATTATACCGAATGATCCTCGGTCATAATCATACCAAGTCCATCTACGCACGTAAGCCAAAGATGACTTTCATCACAATATAAGCATGAGGATGATGACAATGACATAATAATTCAATAAAACAAGTTCAAGAATAAATTTTAAAGATTTATAAGTTAATTTATCCTCGAAATCAATTACGTCCAAATTGTCAACATGATATTGCTTTGTGGAGTAAAATTCAAGAATGCTCGGAAGAATATTTCCATGAAAAGATCTTTGGATGAAGCGTAAATATCCGGGATATTCTACTAATTTCATGGAGTATAGAAGCCAAAACTTTAACCAACCCGAGTATAATAGAATATATGAAATCGCAAATAGATTTTCACCATACGCCATGCGGTAATCCACGTGATGAAACATTTCCACAATTTAATAAGAATGTGGCGCCCCCAAAATAGGTATACATCACCTATTCGAGTCGCCAAATACATGGTGCAGAATACAAATACAATCTTAAATATACAACATGAAATTGTGAGAGTTTTAATACAAATATTGTCTTCTGACAAAGATTCAAACTCAAAATAAATCCTCAATACATTTATTAACATACTATTTCATGTAATAGTGAGGACTACTAATGCTATCATCCGGACCGTCACTCCGCTTCCCCGACTAGTCCTCGCTACGTTCTCATTTCACGAAGAGAACAATGAAAGTAAAAGGGTGAGCTCAACTAGCCCAAAGAAGAAATATTATGACTAAGATAATGCGAGAATAAATTATCGTTAGCCTTCAACAATGTGTTAAACTGATATAATATAACAAACATCAAGTTTAACTGCAGCGGAATAAGAAATCCATTAAAAGAGTCAAGTAGAGAATAAAATCTACTATCTTTTATGATTTAAAAGGTTTTCATCACTTTTATCATTTGGGACTAAGCTCAATAAATAATCCACATCATCCACCTTTTCGACCAAGGATATTCATTAGTATCACAACCACAAATTATCCATGCACTACGGGCCAAGGATATTCGTGTATTCATCAATGGTCATGATTATGCCAATAACTGTCCATCAATGCACTACGGGCCAATAAGGACTTTTACCACATCATTTGTAACATTACGGTCATGATTATACCAATTAATCCCTAGTCATAATCATACCAAGTCCATCTATGCACTACCGGCCACAAATAACTTTTAACATAAAATAAACATGAGAATGATGACAATGATATAAGAATTCAATAAAATAAGTTCAAAAATTAATTTATCCAGGAACTAATAACATCCAAATTGTCAACATGATACTTCTTTATAGAGTAAAATTCAAGAATGCTCAGAAGAATATTTTCATGAAAAGATACTGGATGAAACGCAAATATCAAGGATATTCCACTAATTTCATGGAGTATAGAAGTCAAAACTTTAACCAACTGAGTATAATAAAGAATGGAATAAAAAAAGAAATCACCGGGCATGCGATAGACCGCATGCATACGGTTATTCCAATGAATAATAAATAATGAGAACCGGGTAAAAATGCGAAATTACGCTACGACGGGATATTCAAATGTAATAATAAAGAATGGAATAATGAAGAATTTCACCATGTATGCGGTATTGCCATGAAGCGAGTTATTCCAACATAATAATAAAGAATGGAATAACGAAAGAATTTTACCACGTATCGCGGTACTTCGCATAGACAGGTTATTCCAACATAATAATAAAGAATGGAATAACAAAAGAATTTCACCAAGTATAGGGTAGTCCGCGTATACAGGTTATTCCAACAGAATATTAAAGAATGGAATAACAGAAGTTCTCTTCATGAATACGAAAGAAATAATACCCCTTACCTTAGAAGAAATTGGATATAGGAGTAGTGAAGTAGCAGAATACTTTTCTTCTTTCTCTCTATAGTTTCTCTCTCTAGAGTTTCAGGGAATTCGTAATAAATAATGAAGGAATGAGCTTCTATTTATAGGAGAATGGACTAAATAGTAACTAATTCATGAACGGTCCAGATTGATTTAATTTTAAATGGACGGTCCATATTGATTTACTATGCAGTATTAATAAAATATTCTAATAAAACAAAATCTTTTAAATAAAATATAATATATTCTATTTATAATCTAATAAAACGAATAACTTTATAAAAGTATTACATTTTATGTAAAAAGCTTTTCGTTTTTATTACATTAATAATACTAATAAAACAAAATTTATATATATAATATATATATATATATAAACTTCCGTGACTACATAAAAAGACACCTCAACATATTTAACAACATTTATCATCATTATTATAATTCACAATATTAATTGATCAGGTCGTTCCCAGGAAAAAGGGGGCTTTCCAATAAGGATTTCTCCTTATTGGCGCGCAATTAGGTGACCAAACCTCTCATTGGCAGAACTTCTAGACATCATTAATATTGCAAATAATAATATTAATAACTCTGTCATTTCAATTATTGATTTAATAATATATAAAATATCGACAACTATTAAATCAAATAACATGAGATACTATGCAACAATTACTGAAGCAATAATTGAACAAAACTGAGTGACTTCTCACGTAAGCATCAATAATCAATACCGTGTGTTACTATGCAACCACGCGTATTCCTGTACTTTTAACACCGGGTGTTTCAACAGTTAACGGTAAAACTTCCGTCGTTATTTTCATAAAAATATTTTTGTCGTTTTCTCAATCCGACAATAATTCTATTGTGGGGTCCACAAATGATTGTGTCGTTGTACGAATATTCCCTGATAAAATGAATATTCCCCGACCAATCGAATATTATATAATAACTTGCGTACTTTGCAAAATTTATAAATATTACCCACAACTATAACATTATCTCAAATCCACACCATAATTTTCAAAAAAATATTTCGAGAAAATTAAATCTTTATTCGTAAAATTTGGGGTTTTACTATCTCCCCTCCTTATGAAATTTCCCCCTCGAAATTTACGTACGTACCTGGTATGCCGAACAGATGAGGATACCTCGTCAGATTCTAACTCTTGAGGTATAACCTTTGAGTGTCGAATATGATCCTTCTTATCCAAGATTTTAGCACGTATCTCCTTATACGTTAAATCTTCTGTTATCTCGTCTAGTTCCAATTCAATAATGTAGTTCGGGTCGTCCACATATTTACGTAACATCGATATGTGAAAAACGTTATGAACACGCGACATATTTGGCAGTAAAACGAGTCTATAAGCCACAGTTCCTACTCCATCGAGGATTTCAAATGGGCCAATTAAATTGAGGGTTGAGATAACGCCTTCTTGAACCTTCTTCTTCACATTCATTAGATTTGGGTGTGTAGCTTGAGTGGCTTTAACTTTGTCGATTCTACTCGTATATTCGTTATCTTCACGTGGGTCCCTAGAGTCTTTAACTCTATCTTCATCATTTGTAAGTTATACGAAATGGATTTTTGTGTTAACAACATCGCACTCGTAAACGCATACAATCTTCTACTCAACGCGTTAGCTACCACGTTCGCTCATCCACGATGATATTGAGTGGTATAGTCATAATCTTCAACAGCTCGAGCCAATGTCTTTGGCGCATAATACATTCGTTCTAGGTGAAGAAATATTTAAAGGTTTTAGAAATGGGTTTTGTACTGAGGTCAATACAAAATTCGATTTCACGCTCTAGGGGTAGGCTAGGAAGTTCTTCAAGAATACGTCAGGAAATTTATTAACAATAAAAATATCATTCAAAACTGTGACTCTCATCTAAGACTTGGATAGTACGTCACATCGATACCTATCAACTTGTCATCGTCATTCACGACGTCGCCTATAGAAAGTCTGGCTTCGGTGCATTACATACAAGGAAGTCAACAACGAAAGGATCGAGGCTCTTTACTTATGGCTTAATATAACAGTGATTAACTTTAGTGGTTTGGTTACTTGAATTGGCATAACAGGTTGGTTAGGAATATGAAAGCTAACAATCTTACGAAAATAATCAATTTTGGCACAATGAGTAGTTAACTAATCGATTCCTAAAATCACATCAAAGGCAAGTATTTTCAAAGAGATAAGATTAACAGGTAACGTGAAAGTGTCGATTTGAATCAAACAAGATTTATAAACAGTGGAGGTAAAGAAGGTTTTTACTAATGAAGTTTCAACCAATAAGTCAAAGTCTAACTTCTCTGGAGTCAAATTTAAACGTTGAGCGCAAGCAAGAGAGATAAAAGAATGGGTAAAACCGGTATCAAATAAGATATAGACTTCGTAAGCATTTATGATTAACTTACCCGTGACAACTTTGTTCGAGTTTCTCGACAAACGCTCTCACTTAAACTACCAGCTTTGACTTGTCTGAGACATCCTTTGGCATCACTCTCCCGGCTGGACTTGACTTCACTACACGACAAAATCTAGCTAGGTGACCTTCTCTTCCGCAATTAAAACACGCTTTGGATTGCTGCGTACAGTTTGGAAGGATGTGTCCCTCCTGTCCGTATTTGAAACATACGACCGCTGGACGTTCTTCTTCCTTTGAAACGGGTACTGGTGCTGCTGTCTTTCCATCATTATTGAACCTTCTCTTCTTGAAATTTCCACTCTTATTATCTTGGCCATGGTTACCACCAAAGTGGTTCCATTATTGGCATGATAATTTCCCCCATGATGGTTATCATTGTTCCGATGGCCGTTACCACCGGTACGATTATTATCGTGTTGCTAGTCATTACCTTTTAGTTGTGCTGACTCATTATCGTGCTCCAATAACTGAGCCCTATTCACAACATCTGAATACAAACACAGTTTATGAGAGATAAGATATTGACGTATCACGGGTTTCAAACCACTTAGAAACATTCGCGTCATTCTCTCCTCATTATCAACCAAATGGGACGCAAACCGGGATAACTCCGCAAATTTAGCCTCGTATTGCGACACGGTCATATTATTTTGCTCCAACTTGATAAACTCCACCTCCTTCATGTGACGAATACTTTTGGAAAAATACTTGTCGTTGAACAGCTCTTGGAAATTCTCCCAAGACATCTTGAGTGTGTCAGGCTGGGTATGTTTTACAGATTCCCACCAGTAATCTGCCTCTTCACGCAACATAAAGGTGGAAAAGGAAACCTTTTGCTCCTCAGAGCATCCTAAGACATCAAATATCTTGGTGATCTTCTTTAACCATGTCTCCGCCTTAAGTGGTTCTGGATTTCCCAAAAACTCCAGTGGTCCAAGCTCCTTGAACTTCTTAGTGATGACCGACCATGGGTTGCTATTATTTCCACCTATATTTTGAACAGGAGTCTCTCTTACCCGATGTTGCATGAATTGCATAAAACCTTTAAACATCCCATCGTTCATCATCTGATCGGTGTTATTTACCTGAGGATTATTGTCTTCCTGTTGCACATTATCCTGGGTATTGATCGTTGGTGACTCAACGGTCTCATGTGCTTCATTGCTGATCTCAACATTTTCAAATGCCATTTTCAAACACTGTCACAAAACAAGGGTTAATTGACATGTCACATATTATCCTTGTACTCTAACCGACCAATTAAATACCAAATAAACTTAGGTAGGTCAAACTAGCGAAGGAATTCCCCGTCTTTCCCCTCCTAGTTCTTGTCTCACATCTCAGCCAGGGATCATATCCCTAAGCTTTTATACCAACTGTGACGCCCCCAAAATAAGTATACATCACCTATTCAAAGTAGCCAAATACATGGTACAGAATACAAATACAATCTTAAATATACAACATGAGCTGTGAGTTTTAATACAAATATTATCTTCTAAACAGTATTCAAACTCAAAATGAGTCCTCAATACATTTATTAACACACTATTTTATAGAATAGTGATGACTACTAATGCTATCATCTGGACCGTCACTCTGTTCCCCGACTAGTCCCTGCTACGTTCTCATTTCCTGAAGAGAACAATGAAAGTAAAAGGGTGAGCTCAACTAGCCCGGTAAGAAATATTATGACTAAGATAATGCAGAATAAATTATCGTTAGGCTTCAATAGTGTTAAACTGATACAATATAACAAACATCAAGTTTAACTGCAGCGGAATAAGCAATCCATTAAAAGAGTCAAGTAGAGAATAAAATCTACTATCTTTTATGATTTAAAAGGTTTTTCATCACTTTTATCATTTGGACTCACTTCGATAAATAATCCACATCATCCCCTTTTACTGACGAGGATATTCATTAGTATCACAACCACAAATTAACTATGCACTACAGGCCAAGGGTATTCGTGTATTCATCAATGGTCATGATCATGCCAACAACTGTCCATCAATGCACTACGGACCAATGAGGACTTTTACCACATCATTTGTAACATTACGGACATGATTATACCGATTAATCTCTGGTCATAATCATACCAAGTCCATCTATGCACTACAGGCCACAAATGACTTTCAACATAAAATAAAGATGAGGATGATGACAATGATATAAGAATTCAATAAAACAAGTTCAAGAATTAATTTATCCAGGAACTAATAACGTCCAAATTGTCAACATGATACTTCTTGTAGAGTAAAATTCAAGAATGCTCAGAAGAATATTTCCATGAAAAGATATTGGATGAAGCGCAAATATCAAGGATATTCCACTAATTTCATGGAGTATAGAAGTCAAAACTTTAACCAACTGAGTATAATAAAGAATGGAATAACAAAAGAAATCACCGGGCGCGCGATGAAGGCCATGCATGAGCGGAGTTATTCCAACGAGAATAATAAATAACGGAACCGGTCAAGCAAAATTACATACCGAAGCGGATATTCCAAATGAAATAATAAAGAATGGAATAACAAAAGAATTTCACCATGTATGCGGCACTTCGCATAGACAGGTTATTCCAACATAATAATAAAGAATGGAATAACAGAAGAATTTCACCATGTATATGGTAATTCGCATAGATAGGTTATTCCAACATAATAATAAAGAATGGAATAACAGAAGAATTTCACCATGTATGTGGTACTTTGCATAGACAGGTTATTCCAACATAATAATAAAGAATGGAATAACATAAGAATTTCACCATGTATGCGATTACTTGATGTGAGCAGTTATTCCAACATAATAATAAAGAATGGAATAATAGAAGAATTTCACCAAGTATAGGGTAGCCCGCGTATACAGGTTATTCCAACAGAATAATAAAGAATGGAATAACAGAAGTTCTCTTCATGAATATGAAAGAAATAATACCCCTTACCTTAGAAGAAACTGGATATAGAAGTAGTGAAGTAGCAGAATACTTTTCTTCTTTCTCTCTATAGTTTCTCTCTCTAGAGTTTCAAAGAATTAAGTAAGAAATAATAAAAGAATGAGCTTATTTATAGGAGAATGGACCTAATAGTAACTAATTCATGAACGGTCCGTTGATTTACTTTTTAAACTGACGGTCCATATTGATTTACTATGCAATATTAATAAAATATTCTAATAAAACAAAATCTTTTAAATAAAATATAATATATTCTATTTATAATCTAATAAAATGAATAACTTTATAAAAGTATTTTGTTTTATATAAAAAGCATTTCTGTTTTATTACATTAATAATACTAATAAAACAAAATTTATATATATAATATATATATATATAAACTTTCGTGACTTCATAAAAAGACATCTCAATATATTTAACAACATTTATCATCATTATTATAATTCACAATATTAATCGACCAGGTCGTTCCCAGGAAAGAGGGGGTTTTCCAATAAGAATTTCTCTATATTGGCGTGCAATTAGGTGACCAAATCTCTACTTGGCAGAACTTCTAGACATCGTTAATATTGCAAATAATAATATTAATAACTCTGTCATCTCAATTATTGATTTAATAATATATAAAATATCGACAACAATTGAATCAAATAACGTGAGATACTATGCAACAATTACTGAAGCAATAATTGAACAAAACTGAGTGACTTCTCACGTAAGCATCGATGATCAATACCGTGTGCTACTATGCAACCACGCGTATTCCTATACTTTTAACATCGGGTGTTTCAACAGTTAACGGTAAACTTCCGCCGTTATTTTCATAAAAATATTTTTATCGTTTTCTCAATCCTACAATAATTCTGTTGTAGGGTCCACCAATGATTGTGCCGTTGTACGAATATTCCCTACTAAAATGAATATTCCCCGACCAATCGAATATTATATAACAACTTGCGTACTTTGCAAAATTTATAAATATTAACCACAACTATAACATTATCTCAAATCCACACCATAATTCTCAAAAAAATATTTTGAGAAAATTAAATCTTTATTCGTAAAATTTAGGGTTTTACAAGTAATGAAAACGAAGGATCATTCACTATGCATGTGGTAATCCACATAGACAGGTTATTCCAACAGAATAATAAAGAATGGAATAACAGAAGAATTTACCAGGCATGCGATAGATCCATGCAGATGAAGTTATTCTCAACGCGAATAATAAAGAATGGAACCGAGTCATGCGTAATCCATGCGCATGTGATATTCCAAAAGAATAATAAAAAATGGAACCAGGTCATGCGTAATCCGCACAGACAGGATGTTCCAACATAATAATAAAGAATGGAACCGAGTCATGCGTAATCCGCACAGACAGGATGTTCCAACAGAATAATAAAGAATGGAATAACAACAGAATTCACCAGGCATGCGATAGACCGCATGCATGAAAGTTATTCCAATGTAATAATAAAGAATGCAATAACAGAAGAATTTCACCATGTATGCAGTACTTCGCATAGATAGGTTATTCCAACATAATAATAAAGAATGAAATAACAACTCTTACGAGTATTGAAAGAAAATAACTCTCTTTATGAATATGAAAGAATAATACCCCTTACCTTAGAAGAAACTGGATATTGGAATAGTGAGGTAGCAAACTTCTCTTCTTCTTTCTCTCTATAATTTCTCTCCATAATAATTGCTCTAAAGCTTTAGTGAATTGGTGAGAAATGAAGGAAGAATGAGCTTCTATTTATAGAAAAATATAGTTTCGATAATTGCACATTTTGGGGCTCGAAATATTACAGTATAATACCTTCCCTTTTTTCTTCATTTTTAATTTAGTCATGCAAGTATTATCAAACTTGCACCACCTCCCCTAATATTAAATAATGTAAATCAATAGTACACACATGTGATCAAATATTTATAATCATGTGAATTAATAGCAATTAATTGCTCATTTATCAAATTAATTACCCGACTGGTCAGTATAACTTCCAGACATCAATTAATATCGAAATAAATGTCGATTTCCACTAACACTAATAATTCCAACACAATGGAACTATCAATTTTATCTTTTAATCAACACGAACTTCTTCATCATTAATATTATAACTTCAATATTTAACAACCAGGTCGTTCCCAAGAAAGAGGGGGCTTTTCGATAAGGATTTCTCCTTATTGGCGCGCAATTAGATGACTAAACCTCTCCTTGACAGAACTTCTAGACATTGTAAATATTGTAATTTAATAATATGAATAACTTTGTCGTCTCAATTATTGATTTAATAATATGACATATTATACAGATGATATTGTGACAATAATTGAATCAATAATATGAGAGATATGATGCAAAGATTCATCGTAGCAATAATTGAGTATAAATCGAGTGACTTCTCACGTAAGAATCAATAATCAATACTGTGTGTGCTACTATGCAACCACACATATTCTTCGTACTTTTTACTACTTGGGTAGTTCAATGGTTTAATTGGTAACACTTTCGTAGTTATTTTTATAAAATTATAATTCTGTCATTTTCTAACTACGACAATACTTCCGTTGTGGGGTCCACCAATGATTGTGTCATCATACAAATATTCCCTGTTAAAACGAATATTCCCCGACCAATCGAATATTATATAACCACTTGCTTACTTTGCAAAATTTGTAAATATTACCCACAACTATAACATTATATCAAATCCACACCATAATATTCAAAAATATATTTCGAGAAAATTATTCTTTATTCATAAAAGTTGGGGTCTTACAACCTCCCCTTCTTATGAAATTTCATCCTCAAAATTAGGGTACGTACCTGGTATATCGAAGAGGTGAGGATATCTTGACTTTATCTCAGATTCTAACTCTCAGGTCATTTCTTCCACATCGTGGTTTCTCCACAAAACTTTGACTTGAGGTATAACCTTGAAGTGTAGAATATGATCCTTCTTATCCAAGATTTTAACAGGTAGCTCTTCATATGTTAAATCTTCCTCTATCTCGTCTGGTTCTAGTTCAATAATATGGTTTGGGTCTTTCACATAATTACGTAACATAGATATGTGAAAAACGTTATGAACACGAGACATACTTGGCGGTAAGGCGAGTCTATAGGCCACAGTTCCTACTCGATCGAGGATTAAAAATGGGCCAATGAATCGAGGATTGAGCTTTCCTCTCTTTCCAAATCTCGTAACTCCTTTTCATGGAGCAACACGTAACAATACATGATCTCCAATATTGAATTCCACATCTTTTCGATGAAGATCAGCATAACTCTTTTGTCGATCTTGTGAGGTTTTTATACGTTGTCGGATCGTTTGAATCTTTTTTATAGTCATACGTACCAAATCCGGTCCCAACAACGTTGCATCACCCACCTCATCCCAGCATACTAGAGAACTACACTTTCTTCCATACAACGCCTCAAATGGAGCCATGCCAATACTTGCTTGATAACTATTGCTGTAGGAAAACTCCACCAATGGTAAGAACTTGTCCCAAGTTCCCTTGAAGTCAAGGACACGGAGTCTTAATAAATCTTCAAGAGTTTGAATAGTCCTTTCCGACTGCCCATCCGTTTGAGGATGATATGCCGAACTAAATCGTAAATTCGTGCCCATAGCTTTTGGCAAACTAATCCAAAATCTTGAAGTGAATCTTGGGTCTCGATCAGAAACTATGGATACTGGCATACCATGCAATATAACGATCTCGCTTATGTACATACTAGCAAGAAGTTCAAGTATATAAGTTTCTGGTATCGGTAAGAAATGAGCAGACTTGGTCAATCTATCAACAATGACCCAAATCGCATCTATGCCTTGAGAAACCTTAGGAAGACCAGTAACGAAATCCATGGCAATGTGCTCCCACTTCCATTCTAGAATTTCAAGTGGCTACAATGGAACTTTTGGCACTTGATGCTCCACCTTGACTCTTTGACAAGTTAGACACCTTGAGATAAACCCCGCTATCTCTCTCTTCATATTGCTCCACAAAAATGTATGTCGAAGATCATGATACATTTTGGTACTCCCAGGATGGATTGCAAACGGTGTGTTGTGCGCCTCTATTATGATTTTATACTTCAAGTCAGAATCGTTAGGAACACAAAGTCTGGAGTTGACTCGAAGTATTCCTTCTTCATCGATTATTGCTTCCGGAATAGCGCCTTCGTGTACTTTCTTCCTCATACGCATCGCCTCCGTGTCCGTAGCTTTGGCGCTTTAACTTTATCAATTAAAGTCGGTTCTACTCGTATATTCGCCATCATCATATGGGTCCCTGGAGTCTTTAACTCTATCTCCATCCTTTGTAAGTCATATAAAATGGGCCTTTGCGTTGAAAATATCGCACTCATACCCACATATGATCTTCTACTCAATGTGTCGGCTACCACGTTCGCTTTTTCAGGATGGTATTGGATGGTATGATCATAATCTTTCAACAACTCAAGCCATCGTCGTTGCCGCATGTTGAGTTCCTTTTGATTGAAGAAATATTTGAGGCTTTTATGATCCGTATAAATCTCCACCTTCTCTCCATACAGGTAATGCCTCCAAATCTTAAGTGCAAAAATGACTGATTCCAACTCTAGATCATGAGTAGGATAATTCATCTCATATTCTTTGAGTTGTCGCGAGGCATAGGCTATGACTTTCCCATGTTGCATGAGAACACATCCTAACCCTTTGCCTGAAGCATCACTGTAGATGACAAATCCCTCCGAGCCAAATGGTATTGTCAGAACAGGTGCTGAAATGAGTCTCCTCTTGAGTTCTTGAAAACTGTTTTCACATTCCTCACTCCAACCGAATTCTATATCTTTTCGAGTCAGCTGAGTTAATGGAGTAGCGATTCGAGAAAATCCTTCCACGAATCTCCGATAATAATCAGCTAAGCCAAGAAAGCTACGTACTTCAGTCACTGACTTAGGTTGCTCCCAACTTTGATTTGCTTCAATATTTGCTGGGTCAACAGATATTCCATGATTTGATATCACGTGCCCAAGGAATGCAACTTCCTCAAGCCAGAACTCGCATTTCTTCAACTTGGCATAAAGCTTGTTTTTACGAAGCTTTTGAAGTATCAGCCTCAAGTGTTGCTCATGGTCTTCATGGGTTTTGGAGTATATGAGGATGTCATCAATATAGACGACCACAAAGTGATCCAAATATTCCTTGAATACTCGGTTCATCATGTCCATGAAGGCAGCAGAAGCATTAGTCAATCCAAAAGACATGACTAGGAATTCATAATGCCCGCATCGAAGTTCTCGAAGCGATCTTTGGAATGTCATCGCTTTTAATCTTCAACTGATGATATCCGAAGCGAAGATCAATCTTTGAAAAGAATTTGGCTCCTTGCAACTAGTCAAACAGGTCATCAATGCGAGGCAACGAGTACCTATTTTTGATGGTGACATGATTCAACTCCCGATAATCAATACAAAGTCGCATACTTCCATCTTTCTTCTTCACGAATAGAATGAGAGCACCCCAAGGAGACGTATTAGATGAATGAAACCGATGTCTAACAATTCACGTAGTTGGGTTTTTAACTCCTGAAGTTCAATAGGAGCCATTCGATATGGGGCTTTGGAAATGGGTTTTGTATCGGATTCAAGGTCAATACAAAATTCAATTTCACGCTCAGGGGGTAGGCCAGGAAGTTCTACAGAGAATACGTCAGGAAATTTATTAACAATAGAAATATCATTCAAATCTGACGTATTTTTATTTAAATCCGTGACATGGGCTAAGAAAGCTTGACATCCGTTTTTCAATAAACGAATAGCTTTATGGCTTGATATGACAGTGATTGATTTTAGTGGTTTGGTTGCTTGAATTCGCATAATAGGTTGGTTAGGAATATGAAAGATAACAGCCTTACAAAAACAATCGATTTTCGCATGATGAGTAGTTAACCAATTAATCCCTAAAATCACATCAAATGCAAGTATTTTCAAAGAAATAAGATCGACAGGTAACGTGCGGTTACCAATTTGAATCAAACAAGACTTATAAACCGTGGATGTAATTAAGGTTTCTCCCAACGGAGTTTCAACAGATAAGTTAAAGTCTAATTTCTCCGGAGTCAAATTTAAACGTTGAGCACAAGTAGGAGAAATAAAGGAATGGGTAGAACCGGTATCAAATAAAGTATAAACTTCGCTAGAGTTTATGATTAGCTTACCCGTGATCACCTCATTCGGATTCCTCGCTTTTTGGGAGGTTACGACAAACGCTCTCCCTTGAACTACCGGTTTTGTCTTGTCTGGGACACCCGTTGATGCCTCCATCCCAGCTGGACTTGACTTTGGTGCACGACAAAATTGGGCTAGGTAACCTTCTTTTCCATAATTGTAACATGCTTTGGACTGCATTGTGCAGTTTGGACTTATGTGTCCTTCCCCTCCACATTTGTAACATACGACCGGTGGTCGATCTCCTTCCTTAACAACAAGTGCTGGTGCTGGTGCTGACGTCTTTCCATCATTATTGAATCTCCTCTTCTTGAAATGTCCACTCTTATTGTCATGGCCATGATTACCACCGAAGTAATTACCATTTCTGGCATGTTGATTCCCTCCGTGTTTGTTGTCACCGCTTCGATGACTGCTACCACTGGTATTATCGACTTGTCGGCTGTTCTCTTTTGGTTGGGTTGACTCATTATCGTGCTCCAATTAGGGGTGAAAACGAGTCGAATCTCAGCGAACACTCTAATGCTCGGATTCGGCTCGACTCGAAAAAATTGATCTCGGATTCGACTCGAATTCGATAAGAAATTTCTAATTTTACGCCAGATTCGACTCGGATCATTACTCGGACCTACTCGGCTCGTAAGTACTCGACTCGTTTACAAAACGAGTTACTCACGAGCCTTCAAATCGAGTTTCAAATATGAACCATTTCGCTTAATACTGAACCACTACATATTAAATTGATTATTGAACTAATGTTTTATAAATAAAAGTTTTTTACTTTTATTTATGTAAAAAAATTACAAATACGAATTGACAATCAATTCATTGATTTATTCAAGTACAATCTTACACAATTTAATACTACACTTTATAAATTATAAAGATTGATACAAATAACACATATTTAGCTTATTAGTATGTATCAGACCAGTATTCGAATATGATCCATCGAGCAGGTATTGAGTATGGTTCGAGAAAAAAATGAAATACTTGAACCCTAATCTGAGCGAATACTGGTATACTCGAATTCGACTCGTGTATCATTAAACAGAAAATGAGTATGGATCATATTTGACTCGAATCAACTTCGAATTCGAGCTTTGGGTCATATTTTTGAACCGATCTCGAGTCGAGTATCGAGCTACTCTGCTCGGCTAACACCCCTAGCTCTAATAATTGAGCCCTATTCACAACATCTTAATACAAACACAGTTTATGAGAGATAAGGTATTGACGTATCTCGGGTTTCAAACCTCTGAGAAACATCCGCGTCATTCTCTCCTCATTATCAACCAAGTGGGACACAAATCGAGACAACTCGGCAAACTTAGCTTCGTACTGTGCTACGGTCATATTCTTGGAACTTCTCCCAAGACATTTTGAGTGCGGCAGGTTGAGTATGCTTTACAGATTCCCACCAGTAATCTTCCTCTACTTGTAACATGAAGGTGGCAAAGGGAACCTTTTTCTCCTTGGAGCATCCCAAGACATCAAATATCTTGTTGATCTGCTTTATCCACGTCTCTACCTTAAGTAGTTTTGGCTCTCCAAAAAACTCCGATGGTCCCAGCTCCTTGAACTGCTTAGCGGTGACCGTCCGAGAGTTATATGTGTTTCTACCTGCATTTTGGACAGGAGCCGCCTTCGCCTGATGTTGCATGAATTGCATTAAACCTCTGAACATCCCATCGTTCATCATTTGATCGTTGTTGTTTACCTGAGGATTATTGTCTTCCTGTTGCACATTATCCTGGGTATTAATCTGTGGTGACTCAACGGTCTCATGTGCTTCATTGCTTATCTCAATATTTTTGGATGCCATTTTCGAATCTCGCCACAAAACAAGGGTTAATTATCATATCACATATTATCCTATACTACGACCAAACCAATTAAATACCAAATAAACTTAGGTAGGTCATACTAGCTGTGGAATTCCCGTTTTCTCCCTCCTAGTTCTTGTCTCACATCTCACCGAGGATCATATCCTAAGCTTTGAAACCAATCTGTGGCGCCAAAAATAGGTATACATCACCCATCTTGAGTCTCCAAATACATGGTACGTAATACAAATACAAACTTAATTATACAACGATTAAATGTAATATACGACAAAACATAGCTGAGAGTTTAAACAGGAATGTTGCCTGCTAGACAATATCCACTCTCAATTAGAGTCCTCATTACATTTATTGTCACACTATTTTATAGAATAGTGAGGACTACTAATACACCATCTCGGACCATCACTCCATTCCCCGACTAGTCCCGGCTACATTCTCATTTCCTGAAGAGAACAATGAAAGCAAAAGGGTGATCTCAACTAGCCCAGTAAGAAATATTATGACTAAGATAATACAGAATAAATTATCATTAGTCTTCAACAATGTTAAACTGATAAAATACAATAGACATAAAGTTTTACTGTAGCGGAATAAGCAATCCATTAGAAGAGTTAAGTAGAGCATGATATCAACTATCTTCTATGATTTAAAATGTTTTCATCAATTTTTATCGCTGAGACTCAGCTTAATAAATAAACCACATCATCGAGTCATCCCTGCAATACAGGCCAAGGATATTCATTAAATCATTAATGGTCATGACTATACCGAATAATCCCTGGTCATAATTATACCAAAAACTGTCATTCAATGCACTACAGGCCACTGAGGACTTTTACCACATCATTTATAACATTACAGGTCATGATTATACCGAATGATCCCTGGACATAATCATACCAAGTCCATCTATGCACGTAATCCAAAGATGACTTTCATCACAATATAAGCATAAGGATGATGACAATGACATAATAATTCAATAAAACAAGTTCAAGGATAAATTTTAAAGATTTATAAGTTAATTTATCCTGAAATCAATTACGTCCAAATTGTTAACATGATATTGCTTTGTGGAGTAAAATTCAAGAATGCTCAGAAAAATATTTCCATGAAAGATACTGGATGAAGCGCAAATATCCAGGATATTCTACTAATTTCATGGAGTATAGAAGCCAAAACTTTAACCAACTGAGTATAATAGAATATATGAAACAGCAAATGGATTTTCGCCGGCCTTGCGGTAATCCACGTAGACAGATCATTTCCATAATTTAATAAGGAATGAATACGAAGGATCATTCACCATGCATGCAGTAATCCATATAGACAAGTTATTCCAATAGAATAATAAAGAATGGAATAATGTAAGAATTCACCGTGCATGCGATAGATCAAGATGAACAAGTTATTCTCAACAGAATAATAAAGAATGGAACCAGGTCATGCGTAATCCGCACGGACAGGATATTCCAACAGAGTAATAAAGAATTACTTCAATCTTTGCCGTGTCAACAGATATTCCATGATTTCATATCACGTGCCCAAGGAATGCAACTTCCTCAAGCCAGAACTCACATTTCTTTAACTTGGCATAAAGCTTGTTTTCACGAAGCTTTTGAAGTATCAGCCTCAAGTGTTGTTCATGGTCTTCACGGGTTTTGGAGTATATGAGGATGTCATCAATAAAGACGACCACAAAGTGATCCAAATATTCCTTGAATACTTGGTTCATCATGTCCATGAAGGCAGCAGGAGCATTAGTCAATCCAAAAGACATGATTAGGAATTCATAATGCCCGTACCAAGTTCTGAAAGCAGTCTTTGGAATGTCATCAATTTTAATCTTCAACTGATGATATCCGGAATGAAGATCAATATTTGAAAAGAATTTGGCTCCTTGTAACTAGTCAAACAGGTCATCAATGCGAGGCAACGAGTACCTATTTTTGATGGTGACATGATTCAACTCCCAATAATCAATACAAAGTCGCATACTTCCATCTTTCTTCTTTACGAATAGAATAGGAGCATCCCAAGGAGACATACTAGGACGAATGAAATCGATGTCTAACAATTCCTGTAGTTGGGCTTTTAACTCCTGAAGTTCAATAGGAGCCATTCGATATGGGGCTTTGGAAATGGGTTTTGTACTGGATTCAAGGTCGATACAAAATTTAATTTCACGCTCTCGGGGTAGGCCAGGAAGTTCTTCAGGGAATACGTCAGGAAATTTATTAACAATAGAAATATCATTCAAATCCGACGTATTTTTATTTAAATCCGTGACATGGGCTAAGAAAGCTTGACATCCGTTTTTCAATAAACGAATAGCTTTATGGCTTGATATGACATGATTAATTTTAGTGGTTTGGTTGCTTGAATTCGCATAATAGGTTGGTTAGGAATATGAAAGCTAACAACCTTACGAAAACAATCAATTTTAGCATGATGAGTAGTTAACCAATCAATCCCTAAAATCACATCAAATGCAAGTATTTTCAAAGAAATAATATCGACAGGTAACGTGCGGTTACCAATTTGAATCAAATAAGACTTATAAATCGTGGATGGAATGAAGGTTTCTCCCAACAGAGTTTCAATAGATAAGTCACAGTCTAATTTCTCTAGAGTCAAATTTAAATGTTGAGCTTAAGTAGGAGAAATAAAGGAATGGGTAGAACCGGTATCAAATAAAGTATAAACTTCTCTAGAGTTTATGATTAGCTTACCCGTGATCACCTCGTTCGGATTCCTCACTTTTTGGGAGGTTACGACAAACGCCTCCTTGAACTACCTGGTTTTGTCTTATGCAGGACACCCTTTGAAGCCTCCATCCCAATTTGGACTTGACTTTGGTGCACGACAAAATCTGCCAGTGTGACCTTCTTTTCATAATTGTAACATGCTTTAGATCGCATCGTGCGGTTTGGACTTATGTGTCCTTCCCTCCACATTTGTAATATACGACCTATGTGGTCGCTCTCCTTCCTTAACAACAAAAATTGGTCTTGATGTATTTCCATCATTATTGAATCTCATCTTCTTGAAATGTCCACTCTTATTGTCATGACCATGATTACCACCGAAGTGATTACCATTTCTGGCATGTTGATTCCCTCCACGTTTGTTGTCAACGCTTCGATGATTGCTACCACTGGTATTATCGACTTGCCGGCTGCTCTCTCTTGGTTGGGTTGACTCATTATCGCTCTCCAATAACTGAGCCCTATTCACAACATCTGAATACAAACACAGTTTATGAGAGATAAGGTATTGACATATCTCAGGTTTCAAACCTCTTAGAAACATCCACGTCATTCTCTCCTCATTATCAACCAAGTGGGACGAATCGCCCGAGATAACTCGTGGAAACTTAGCTTCAGATCTTGTGCCACGGTCATATTGTTTTGCTCAAGCTTGATGAACTCTACCTCCTTCATGTGAGAAATACTTTCAGGAAATTACTTGTCATTGAACAGTTCTTGGAACTTCTCCCAAGACATCTTCAGTGCGGCAAGTTGAGTACGCTTTACAGATTCCCACCAGTAATTTGCCTCTGCTCGCAACATGAAGGTGGTAAAGGGAACCTTTTGTTCCTCGGAGCATCCCAAGACATCAAATATCTTGTTGATATGCTTTATCCATGTCTCTGCCTTAAGTGGTTTTGGATCTCCAAAAACTCTGGTGGTCCCAACTCTTTGAATCGCTTAATGCGGTGGCCGTCAAGAGTTTTCAAAGTTTCCACCGCATTTTGGATAGAGCCGCCTTACTTTGATGTTGCATTAATTGCATAAAACCTCTGAACATCCCATCATTCATCATTTGATCGTTGTTGTTTACCTGAGAATTATTGTCTTCCTGTTGCACATTATCCTGGGTATTAATCTGTGGTGACTCAACGGTCTCATGTGCTTCATTTCTTATCTCAACATTTTTGGATTCCATTTTCAAAAATTGCCACAAAACAAGGGTTAATTATCATATCACATATTATCCCTATACTCTGACCGACCAATTAAATACCAAATAAACTTAGGTAGGTCATACTAGCGAAGGAATTCCCCGTCTCTCCTCCCCTCAGTTCTTATCTCACATCTCAGCCAGGGATCATATCCCTAAGCTCTGATACCAACTGTGATGCCCCCAAAACAGGTATACATCACCCATCTTGAGTCGCCAAATACATGATACAGAATACAAATACAAACATAATTATACAAATGTCGTGTAATATACGACAAAACATAGCTGAGAGTTTAAATAGAAATATTGCCTTCTAGACAATATCCACTCTCAAATAGTGTCCTCATTACATTTATTGTCACACTATTTAGCAGAATAGTGAGGACTACTAATACTATCATCTGGACCGTCACTCCGTCCCCCGACTAGTCCCGACTACGTTCTCATTTCCTGAAGAGAACAATGAAAGAAAGGGTGAGCTCAACTAGCCCAGTAAGAAATATTATGACTAAGATAATGCAGAATAAATTATCATTAGCCTTCAACAATGTTAAGTTGATAAAATACAATAGACATCAAGTTTAACTGCAGCGGAATAAGCAATCCATTAGAAGAGTCAAGTAGAGCATAATATCTACTATCTTCTATAATTTAAAATGTTTTCATCAATTTTTATCGCTGAGACTCAGCTTAATAAATAAACCACATCATCGAGTCATCCCTGCACTACGGGCCAAGGATATTCATTAAATCATCAATGGTCATGACTATACCGAATAATCTCTGGTCATAATCATACCAAAAACTGTCCATCAATGCACTTCATGCCACTGAGGACTTTTACCACATCATTTATAACATTACAGGTCATGATTATACCGAATGATCCCTGGACATAATCATACCAAGTCCATCAATGCACATAAGCCAAAGATGACTTTCTTCACAATATAAGCATGAGGATGATGACAATGACATAATAATTCAATAAAACAAGTTCAAGAATAAATTTTAAAGATTTATAAGTTAATTTATCCTGAAATCATTTACGTCCAAATTTTCAACATGATACTGCTTTGTGGAGTAAAATTCAAGAATGCTCAGAAGAATATTTCCATGAAAAGATACTAGATGAAGCACAAATATTCAGGATATTCTACTAATTTCATGGAGTACAGAAGCCAAAACTTTAATCAACTTAGTATAATAGAATATATGAAATCTATGAAATGGATTTTCATTACCATGCGATAATCCACGTGAATGAATCATTTCCACAATTTAATGAGGAATGAATATGAAGGATCATTCACCATGCATGCGGTAATCCACATAGGCAAAAGTTATTCCAATGTAATAATAAAGAAATGGAACCGTCGTCATGCGTAATCCGCACAGCATGTGATGTTCCAAATGTAATAATAAAGAATGGAATAACAACAGAATTCACTGTGCACGCGATAGCATCAAGACAGATAAAGTTATTCCAATGAATAATAAAGAATGGAATAATGTAAGAATTTCACCATGTATGCGGTACTTCGCATGTATGTGTTTTTCTAACATAATAATAAAGAATGAAATAACAACAGAATTCACCAGCATGCATGAATAGATCAAGATGCATGGTTATTCCAATGTAATAATAAAGAATGGAATAACGTAAGAATTTTACCATGTATACTAAGATTGTGATAGATAGGTTATTCCAACTTAATAATAAAGAATGGAATAACAACTCTTACGAGTATTGAAAGAAAATAACTCTCTTCATGAATACGAAAGAATAATACCTTTACCTTAGAAGAAGATCGGATCTTTGGAATAGTGAGATAATAGACTTCTCTTCTTCTTTCTCTCTATAATTTCTCTCTATAATAATTGCTCTATAGCTTTAGTGAATTGGTGAGAAATGAAGGAAGAATGAGCTTCTATTTATAAGAAAATATATTTTCGATAATTACACGTTTTGGGGCTCAAAATATTACAGTATAATACCTTCCTCTTTTTCTTCATTTTTAATTTAGTCCTGCAAGTATTATCAAACTTGCACCACCTCCCCTAATAGTAAATAATGTGAATAAATAGTTCAATCTTGTGAATCAATAGTTATAATCATGTGAAAATATGAATTACAGTATAGTACATCCATCTATACCTCCATTTTTAACTTAGTCTTGCAAGTATTATCAATCTTGCACCAACTCCCTTAATAGTACAAGAATGTGAATCAATAGTACACACATGTGAACAAATAGTTATAATCATGCGAATTAATAGCAATTAATTGCTCATTTATCCGATTAATTACCCGACTGGTCAGTAAAACTTCCAGACATCAATTAATATCGGAATAAATGTTGGTTTTCACTAACACTAAAAATTCCAACACAATGGAACTATCAATTTCATCTTTAATCAACACGAACTTATTCATCATTAATATTATAACTCACAATATTTAACAACCAGGTCGCTCCCAGGAAAGAGGGGGCTTTTCGATAAGGATTTCTCCTTATTGGCGCGCAATTAGATGACCAAACCTCTCTTTGACAGAACTTCTAAACATTATAAATATTGCAATTTAATAATATAAATAAGTTTGTCGTCTCAATTATTGATTTAATAATATAACATATTATGCAGATGATACTGTGACAATAATTGAATCAATAATATGAGAGATATGATCACGTGATTCTTCGTAGCAATAATTGAGTATAATGAGTGACTTCTCACGTAAGCATCAATAATCAATACCGTATGCTACTATGAAACCACACGTATTCATCGTATTTTTTACTACGGGTAGTTCAACGGTTTAACGTAAAAATTTTCGCCATTATTTTTATAAAAAGATAATTACGTCGTTTTCTAACTACGACAATACTTAGTTAGGGATCCACTAATGATTGTGTTGTATCGAATATTCCTCGTTAAAACGAATATTCCCCACCAATCAAATATTATATAACCACTTGCTTACTTTGCAAAATTTGTAAATATTACCCACAACTATAACATTATATTATATCCACACCATAATATTTAAAAATATATCTCGAGAGGAATTAATCTTTATTCATAAAAGTTGGGGTCTTACAACTACCTATATAATCTCGGAGTTTATTTGAAATATAATTCTCACTTGGAGACAACGAAGATAATTATATGTCAAGAGAAGACTCACCATTGGAAAGAAGATGATAGCAATCATCTTGTTTTTCTTTGGGGACTATTGGGTCAACCAAGGATAATTCTGTGGACATATGATATCTATCATAACCTGGACGCATAGCCTCCCATGTACGAAGGTTTCCTTGAGCACTTTCCAAAGATTTTTAATTTCTAAAATAGTTATGGACTGTACTTTTATGTAAGGTACCATTGTAAGGTTGTGGTCAAGGCACCATGAGAGTTATATACATTTGTATTAAAACTCACAGCTTTAAGCATGGTCGATTCGCATTTACGCTTCAACAAATTGTATAAATGAAGTTTGTATTTGATTTTTATAGTATGATATCTGGCGACTCAAAATGGGTCGTGTGGACCTATTTTGGGGGCATCACAAATGGTATCAGAGCTTAGGGATATGGTCGCTTGCGGAGATAAGAGTCTAGAACTAGGAGGGGAGAGACGAGTTATATACTTCGCTAGTGTATGACTTACCTAAGTTGAAATTGTTTACTTGATAAGTTGACAAATTGTGATATGTCAATTAACCTTTGTTTTGAAGATATATTCTAGAATGATATCTGAAATACAAGAGATGAGCAATGGAAAAATCATGATATAGAGGATATAACCGGGAAGGCACAATCCGAAAAGAAAGCAAGGTATCCTCACCTTTTCGGCATACCAGGTACATACGTAAATTTCGAGGGCGAAATTTCATAAGGAGGGGAGATTGTGAGACCCCAAATTTTATGAATAAAGATTTAAATTTCTCGAAATATTCTTTTTGAATATTATGGTGTGGATTTGATATAATGTTATAGTTGTGGGTAATATTTATAAATTTTGCAAAGTAAGCAAGTTGTTATATAATATTTGATTGGTCGGGGAATATTCTTTTGTTTGGGAATATCCGTATACGACATACAATCATCAGTGGACCCCACCACTAAGTATTGTCGAGTTAAAAAATGACAAAATTATCTTTTATAAAAATAACGAATTTAAAGTGTTACCGTTAAAACCGCTGAACTACCCTAGTAGTAAAAGTACAAAGAATACGCGGGTTATAAGAAGCACACCAGATTGATTATCGATGCTTACGTAAAGGCCACCCGCTTATACTCAATTATTGCTACTAGAATTGCGATCATATCTCTCATATTATTGATTCAATTATTGTCACAAAGATCATCTATATAATATGTTATATTATTAAATCAATAATTGAGACTTTAAAAGTTATTCATATTATTATTTGCAATATCGACAATGTCTGTAAGTTCCACAAGGAGAGGTTTGGTCACCTAATCAGGCACCAATAAGGAAAAATCCTTATCGAAA
This sequence comes from Panax quinquefolius, assembly GCA_020205615.1. Taxonomy (NCBI): domain Eukaryota; kingdom Viridiplantae; phylum Streptophyta; class Magnoliopsida; order Apiales; family Araliaceae; genus Panax; species Panax quinquefolius. The sequence goes on from CM035154.1 coordinate 71,054,518, forward strand.
AGCTCTCTCTTCCTCGAACGACTCGTCATTAAATATTATGAATTATAATATTAATTATGAATAAGTTCGTGTTGATTAAAGATGAAATTGATAGTTCTATCAGGTTTCAATTATTAGTGTTAGTGAAAATCGACATTTATTTCGATAATAATTGATGTCCTGGAGGTTATATCGACCAATCGCAGAATTAACCTGATAAATGAGCAATTAATTGCTATCGATTCACATGATTATAAATATTTATTCACATGTGTGTACTATTGATTCACATTCATTTACTATTAGGGGAGTTGTGCATGATTGGTAATACTTACATTACTAAGTTAAAATGGAGGTATAGATGGATGTACTATACCGTAATTCAGATTTTCACATGTCTGTAACTATTGATTCACATGATTTACTATTAGGGAGGTGGTGCAAGTTTGATAATACTTGCAGGACTAAATTAAAAAATGAAGGAAAAGATGAAGGTATTATATCAGTAATATTTCGAGCCCCAAACGCGTAAATTATTGAAACTATATTTTCCTATAAATAGAAGCTCATTCCTTCATTATTTTTCACCAATTCACTAAAGCTATAGAGCAATTATTATAGAGAGAAATTATAAAGAGAAAGAAGAAGAGAAGTCTGCTACCTCACTATTCCAGTATGCAGTTTTCTTCTAAGATAATAAGAGTGTAGCTGGGTCGAGCGGGGATAACAGGAGAATAGAACGGTGGTCTATAGCTGTTGAGGTTCTCCTTAAATAGTATAGAAATAATTTTATTGAGAACTTTAGATAAGTGTGTCGTATTGTATACGTCATTTGATATTTAATTTTGGAGAACCGAATAGGGTGAGGTTAACCCAACTTTGAAAGGGTGTTTTGCCACTATCATACAAGATGTCTAATGACATACAACCTCGTGTTATCATAAGACAGGGTTGTGCACATCCACTTGCTGAGTATATCTACAAGCACTACCTATATAATCTTGGAGTTTATTTGAAATATAATTCTCACTTAGAGACAACGAAGATAATTATATGTCAAGAGAAAACTCACCATTGGAAAGAAGATGATAGCAATCTTCTTATTTTTCTTTGGGGACTATTGGGTCAACCAAGGATAATTCTATGGACATATGATATCTATCATAACCTGGACGCATGGTCTCCCATGTACGAAGGTTTTCTTGAGCACTTCCCAAAGATTTTTAATTTCTAAAACAGTTATGGACTGTACTTTTATGTAAGGTACCATTGTAAGGTTGCGGTCAAGGCACCATGAGAGTTACATATATTTGTATTAAAACTCACAGTTTAACTGTGGTCATATTCTGCATTTATTCAACAACAGAGTATAAATGAAGTTTGTATTTGATTTTTATAGTATGATATCTGGTGACTCAGAATGGGTCGTGTGGACCTATTTTGGGGGCGTCACATGTTTTGAATATTTTTGGGGGTCTTTGCTATTTTTGGGGATCTGTAATTTTTCTATATTCATGTGTTATTCATATAAGATGTATTTCAAACTAGCAATTATCTTATTCCTAGATGGCTAGATGTCTAACAATTTAGGATGAGCACAAGAGGCCAATTTATTTTTTCCACATTTTGAATATAGTACTGTTTGGTTCTATGAATGACTTGGTACACCAAATGTTTCCAAGATTTTTAAAGATTTTAATTTAGAAGAGTTCGGGAAGTTAATCTCATTGTTATTTTCAAAGTCTGAAATCTTAGTGCAATAATGTGAGTAATGGATATTCCATCTACAGCATTTTGTTATATTTTCTTCTTGGGCATACACAGATATTAACATGTTTGGCATCTTTGATCTTTTTGTAACAACTATGATACCATATTAGGAGAAAAAGCAAAATTGGATTCCTCAAAGTTTTGATTTGCACTAGTTTTAATTCGATATATGTTATGTATGTATTTATAATTAAATTGTGGGAGGAAGAATTCATCTTTCGAATTGCATTGATTTAGAACTTTAGATCTCATAGAAACTTGAAAGAACCCTTTTATCACTCAATAGAAACAATTTGTACACATGAAATTAGAATTCAAAAAAAAACCTTTAGACCTCACTGCTTCTCAGAACAATTATGATAGAGAGCAAACCTTAATGGTATCTTAAATTATCTTTTAAATTGTTTCTATATTTGTCAAACAACATATATGTAAGTTCAATACGATAGCAGAGATAGAAAGAGTTTAGCTATAGAGGGTAAGTCTCTTTACTCATTCTCGTAGTCTATGTATGTGCTTATTGAGTGAGTATTTTGAAGTGTATGAATGTTAGTAATGGTGATACTAAATAACGTGCCAATTGTTTGTTAAGATGTCCCTGTGAATGCTATAATCCCTTTTAAAGGTTTTGGATTGTTTTTAGTGTTTACCAATGTTATCGTGTTATGTACCGTTAAAAGATTAGATTTCGTTTACTATGTTACTTGAGTTTTTGCTCACTTAAAGTGTTATTGACTATTGAGATCGAATTAAAGAGGTTTCTTATTTACGGATATTTACTCTTTTATTCTGAATTGCCTGCACACATTCTTGTTATAGGTTTTGCCATTTCATTATTCAAGCTTCACTTTATTCATTATTGATTTTTAATGACAACTCCTACACATTGGTCTTTTTTCTTCAATTCATTCTTTAAAAAAGAATTATTTTTTCCTTTCTCGTATTCACTCAACCTACTATATACAAGAGTCCGAATACTCCCAATGCTAAATGCATAATTTCAAGCAAGATATACCTCATGACTAATATTTTTATCTACTAAATCTTAATGTGGGATGCATCTCTTCTCGGGTAAATGAAAATGTTGAGACCTTGTATAGTGTTGAACCTAAATATATCCTGCATCGGAGCAGATGATGTCAAGTTCTCTTTGAGATGTTGACATATATTCTTGATTTTGAAAGAAGTGATCATAATAATCCGCATTGAAACTTGCTAAAAAGACGCACATGTTGTTTGCTAAAAAGACGCACATGTTGTTTGAGAAAAAGAAAAAAAGTAAGACAGATACAATAAATAAATAATAAATATAATATTCAAATATGGATACATCATATATGTATGAAGATACCCATCTTTATTGATAACATTTGAATTTATTTTTAAAAATTTAGTTGGCATTAAAAACACCAAAGCAAAATTGGCATTGAAAACACAAAATAGTATAATGTATAATTAAAGAAAATTAAAATGGGGAGAAATAGCACCTTTCTCATTACCTAGTAAGCTAGCTTAATTAAGATGAGATCTCAATGATTCTCATGTTAAAAATGTAGCATGTGTACTTTTGGTTGAGATACATCTATTTGAAAGGATCTATAATGCTTTCTCAATATAAATTATCATGTCTTTGTTTCTATTTTGTTGCTTAATTAAATGGTAGCATTGTGTTATTCTAATTATGTTCTAGAGGATTATTTAATATGTTGTCTTTTATTTTATATACTCATGAGAATTGATGAATTAATTTCTTTTATTGTGGTTCATAATTCATTCTCAAGATAGTATTTCTTTTGTTCTAGGAAAGAGTTCAATTTCATACGTGCATATTTTCATATAGTTTAGGAAGCTTAGAAACCCGTTTGAGATTCACTTAGTAGGAGTGAATCTCAAATAGTTCCCGTTTTGGGACTGTTGAGAAAACTTAGGAAAATAGCCAAAAAAAGAGACCAAAATCCATCCCGGTTGTCCAAACGACACGCAAACACAGGCAATAGCACCGCATAGGCAATAAACACGCGTTACAACTGACGGGACTCGATTCCGATATACGGAGCCCGAGTTCGAGCCTCGTCCGCCTAACTTGAAAAAACTTAGAAAATAGCCGAAAAAGACACCAAAACCCGCCCAGGTCGTCCAAACGGCACGCAAACATAGGCAATAGCACCGCATAGGCAATAAACACGCGTTATAACTAACAGAACTCGATTTCGATATATGGACCCCGAGTTCGAGTCCCATCCGCCTAACTTAAGAAAACTTAGGAAAATAGCCAAAAAAGAGATCAAAACCCACTCCGATCGTCCAAACGACATGCAAACACATGCAATAGCACTGCATAGGCAATAGACACGTGTTACAATTGACGGGACTTGATTTTGATATTTGGAGCCCGAGTTCGAGTCTCGTCCGCCTAACTTGAGAAAACTTAAGAAAATAGCCGAAAAAGAGACCAAAACCCGCTTCGGTCGTCCAAACGACACGCAAACACAGGCAATAGCACCGTATAGGCAATAGACACTACATTCTAACCGACGGACTCGATTCGATATATACGAGCCCGAAGTTCAATCTCGTCCGCCTAACTTGAGAAAACTTAGTAAAATAGCCGAAAAAGATACCAAAATCCGCTTCGGTCAGTCAAACGACACGCAAAAATAAAGTAATAAAGACCAAGATAGGCAATGTACACGCTGCATAACTGATGGGAGTCGATTCGAGATATACGGAGCCCGAGTTCGAGTCCCGTCCGCCTAACTTGAGAAAACTTAGGAAAATAGCCAAAAGAGAGATCAAAAGCTGCCCCGGTCGTCCAAACGACATGCAAACATAGGCAATAGCACCGCAAAGGCAATGGACACGTGTTACAACTGACGGGAATCGATTCGGATATACGGAGCCCGAGTTCGAGTCCCATCCGCCTAACTTGAGAAAACTTAGGAAAATAGTCGAAAAAGAGACCAAAACCCGCCCCAATCGTCCAAACAACACACAAATACAGGCAATAGCACCGCATAGGCAATAAATACGTGTTATAACTTACGGGACTCGATTCTGATATACGGAGCCCGAGTTCGAGTCCCGTTCGCCTAACTTGAGAAAACTTAGAAAAATAGCGAAAAAAGAGACCAAAACCCGTCCCAGTTGTCCAAACGACACGTAAACACAGGCAATAGCACCGCATAGGTAATAGACATACGTTACAACTAACGGGACTCGATTCCGATATACAGAGCCCGAGTTCGAGTCTCGTCCGCCTAACTTGAAGAACACAAACTAAAATAATGTAAATATGTTTTCATTTTGACTTTGTTATTAGTATTTTAATTTTGTAGGGTCTTGTTGACGAGACTCGTGGAGGTGGAGGTGGAGGTGGAGGCACTGGTGATGAGCGCCTAGCTGATGACGAACAGCCTCCTCCAGTACAGGGCGATGACCGCCGAGTCGATGACATGGAGACAAAGCGACGGGTCAGAAGTTAGTTTATTTTATGTTATATTCGAGTTTCATGTATGTATTTATCTGATTTTTTTGAGTTATCTGACGGCCATTATTTTATCTATATACTTGATTTGGATTACTATTTCAATGGTGAATTGTATGATATTTGCTTGTTATTTGATGGTTGTTATTAGTTTATAACAGTGTATCGTTTATATTTGTAAATGAACAGGAAATTGTGAAATTATAAAAAAAATCAAAATGTATATAAATCGTTGCGGAGACGGGGTAATGGCGATGTTAAATGTTAAGCCTTGATGACATATATAGCGACGATTAAATACGTAAAAAGTCATTCTTCGAAGCGGCTATAAAAGTCATTGCTGACGGGCATGCCGTCGGGAATGAGTTTTTCCCTCAAAAACTTTATGGAGTCTTTGACGACGGTCTCGCCGTCGCTCTAGCCATCGGCATTGACATTGTGTCGTCGCCAATGACCCCAATCGCCAATGATAATGATGCCGACTAAGCGGTGCGCGGCGGGAACTGTATGATGACACGTGGTGCGACGAGCGTCTGATCAGCGGATGATCTGCCATCGCTAATGACCTCAATGCCGACGACACTATAGTCATAGGCAACGGCAGAATCCGTTAGCAATGACTGGTTTTTTTGTAGTGATACTACTTTAATAACAAAATAATCTTATTAAAAAGGTTAAATGACGATCTCTTTAAAATTTTATTCACTTTTGAAATTATTTTTAAAGTTCATTTTTTTGTTAATTGAATCCTTAAAATGATATTTTTTGATATTTTTATCTGCATTACCCAATTTGACTGTAACCCGACTCATTAATCTTTTACCTGATTCGATATTTTTTGCACATCTGTCCCTCTAAGTTACCCGATTTTATTTTTTTTTATTTTCACAAAAAAAAAATTATTTCCAAAAAAAAGAAAATTTTATTTTTGTTAAAAAATGAGTACATTTTTATAAAATATATATTCAAAAAAACTTAATTTCAAAAAAAAAAAGAAATTTATTATTTTAAAAATGGTAAAGTTTAATAAATTTAGATTCAAAAAATAAAAAAGAGAAAACTTTAATTTTAGAAAAAATTAATTATCTCTAAAATGATTAAAGTTTCATAAAATATAGATTCAAAAAATAATACAAAAAATAAAATTATATTTTCAAAAAATAGAAAATTTATATTTTTAAAAAATGAATAAAGTTTAATAAAATATAGATTTAAAAAATAAAACTTTATGTTCGTAAAAAAATAATAAAATTATTTATTCTTTTTAAAATGAGTAAAGTTTCATAAAACATAGATTCAAAAAAAGTTGAACAAAAAAATATAACTTTATTTTTAAAAAATGAGTAAAGTTTCATAAAATATATTTAGATTCAAACAATAAAAAAAACTAAACTATATTTTCAAAAAAATAGAAATTTTTATTTTTATAAAATGAGTAAAATTTAATAAAATATAGATTCAAAGAAATAAAACTTTATATTCGTAAAAATATAAATTTTATTTTAAAAAATGAGTAAATTTTCATAAAATATAGATTTAAAAAAGCGTATAAAATAAAAAAAAAATTAAAACTTTATTTCCAAAATAAATATTTTTTAAATGATTAAAGTATCATAAAATATAGATTTAACAAAAGTAAATAGAATTTTTTATTTTTAAAATTTGTGTAAATTTATTTTATAAAACTATACTCATTTACTTTATTTACTTTTTACTCATTTACTTAATTTACTTTAAATTTATTTTACTTTTTTATTTTAAACTCTTTTTTTAATTTATATTTTTGAAATTTTACTTATTTTTAAGAAAATAAGAATTTCTTTTTTCTCCTAAAATTTAAGTTTTATTTTTTTTCAATCTATATTTTATGAAACTTTACTCATTTTTTTAAGAATTAAAATTACAATTTTTTAAAATATTGTTTTATTTTCTTGTTTTATTTTTTGAATCTATATTTTATGAAATTTTACTCACTTTTAAAAATATAAAAATTTCTATTTTTTAGGAAAATAAATTTTATTTTTTGAATCTATATTTCATGAAAATTTACTCATTTTTATTTTTTCTAAAACTAAAGTGTTATTTATTTATTTTTTAATTTATATTTTATGAAATTTTACTCATTTTTTGTAAATTTCTATTTTTTCTAAAAATAAAGTTTTATTTTTTTGAATATATATTTTTTAACTTTACTATTTTTTAAAAAAATAAAGTTTTTATTATTTTCTGAAAATAAAGTTTTTTTCTAAAAATAAAAAAAATAAAATCTAGTGACTTAGATGGACAGAAGTGCAAAAAAATGTTGAATTTGGTAAAAGATATTTGATAAAAGATAAATGGGTCGGGTTACAATCTAATCGGGTAAAAAAGAATAGAAAAACCAAAAAAATATCACTTTGAGGATCTAATTGACAAAAAATGAACTTTACGGACGATTTTAAAAGTAAGTGACAGCTTGAAGGGACAAAAGTAACAACTTAAAGGAACAGAAGTATTATTCAGCCTTACAAAAAATTACTTACAAAATGGTGATTTGTTACTATTACTAGGCACACCCATATATAATGGATCATCCACTAATTACATTATGTTTCATCATTTTGTAAACTAATTTTTATAAGCTTTTCTTATCATCGTAGCAACACTCCACAAATTTTTTTAAAAAAATCTTACAAGTCCTTGAAACACTTTAATATATCTTAAAATATGATAAAATAGACATCAACTATATAATTAAAAACACAAACTTAATTTCACAAATTTTGGTTCTACCTTTTTCTTTCATATTCTAATTAGTATAAGTACTATCAAAATTTTTAAAAAAGACAAATATGATGTCAGATGATTCTTTATAGTTTTGTTATATAATATACAAAATACAATTATAATAATTGTATTAACAAAAATTAAATAAATTTACATCAATTTTAAAATTAAAATTAAATAAATTAGAGGAGTGGTGAGTATTATTATAATTATCTCTACGAAGGGGTGTCAATGTATTTTACTCTAATTTTAATAATACATTAATTAATTTAATACAGTAAATCAAATGACTGAATAAGGAAATTATATCAAATTAACTACGAAATTTATATACATGCTATACATTATGAAAGTTTTCAATTGAATAATAATTGCGATAAATGTGCATATATAAGATAGATAAAAATTAAGAAGGCAGAAGGGTCACATTTTAATTTATTTTATTTTATCGCATATACTTTTACGTCGATTGCAATTTAATATCTTTAAATATTCGTAGACATGTATATTATTTCCCAATTTAATTTATGTGGTGCAAGCCGTGCTTATTTATGTAGTGCAAACAGTGCTTAATAAAATTCTAAAAGTTGGTATTTTCAAGCCGTGCTTATCAAAACCACATAAATTAGATTCCATGTATATATATTTCGTAGTTAATATGATATAATTTCCTTATTTAGTAATTTGACTTACTATATTAAATTAATTGATGTACAATTAAAATTATGATAAAAAGATTAGGAGTTTTCGATTCATTTATGGAAAACGAATCATGTATGACACATGAAAAATAACCAAAATCCAACTTACCAAGTTTTTAAGAATAAAACTATACACACGAAAAAAAATCTCAAAAAATAACACATAATATTTCTTTTCGTTCCAAAATTAGAAATATAATTTGATTTTTGAAATCAAACGACAACATATTAAACAATAATATTTAATTTTAGAATTAAATTTATGTGAATTTATTTATTTTAGTTGATACAATTATTATAATTGTATTTTGTATAGTATATAACAAAAATCATAAATAAAAAATTTATTTCATTTAAAATTTTTATAATTTATATCAATTTTAAAATTTAATATGTCAATCGTTTAAACTTAAAAATTAAATTGTATTTTTAATTTTAGAAACAGTGAGAATACTTTTTTTGTATAATTATATAAAAAAATGTTACATATGTTAAAACAAAACAAAATAAATAGATGGGTAATGTAAAGTCTTCTTAACAAGAGGATGTACTTTTGTATAAATTTTAAAATTATTATTTTTAAATAAAACTCAAAATTAAAAAACTTAACCTTAGATAAAATTAGATACAAACCCCATTATGCGTGAGTTATTTAATTTTTAATAATAAATTTGTTTGTGTAATTAATAAATTAAAATATAATAAGAAGATTGTAGATTATTATGCAATTATCAAATTTTACACAAAAAAAAATGAATATACATTGTAGGGGGTAGTCTTGAGATAAAGTAGTGATTTTATTAAATAATAATTAAATTACAACGGATAATATCAAAATAGTTGATATTATCAAAACAGTTTAGATTTGTAGTGACTTAAGGGATTATAAATCTAAAAAATTAAGAGAATGACATTATACTATTAACTGCTTAGATTTGTAGTGATTTAGAATATTATAAATTCAAAAATTAATTAATAACATAAAATAGTGATTTTATTAAAAAAATAATTAAATTACAAAAGATAATATCAAAACAGTTGATATTATTAAAACAATTTAGATTTATAGTGATTTAGGGGATTATAAATTTTAAAATTTAGGAGAATGAATTATGGTTTGTTTTCATCCTCATTTGATATGTTAGTTGTGCAGTTTTGTTAAGGGTATTAAAGAACATTAATTAGGCAGGACACGTATTGAATTGTAGGAATGACAGATGTCAACTTATGGTATCATGGACTGCATTTTAGTATATTTAATAGATTACGTGATTTTGTTAATAGACTTAGGGGGTGTTTGATAAAAATTGAATGAATCTGAATCTGAATGAGCTGAATCTGAAACTGAATGAAAAAAATTGTTTGATAATTGACATATCTAAAATATCAGAATAACATAATTTTATTATTTTTCCCTAAAAAAAAAAATCAAAAAATTGTTATAAATTTATTTAATATTACTTATATAATAGTTAATATTGTTAAAAAAAAGTTCATTCAACTGCTCATTCAACCATTCAACTAAAAAAATTGGATTAAATCATTCAGCTCAAAATCGTTTGAATGGTCGTACCTTCTCAACCACTCAGACGATTTTCTTTGAATCGATCAAACCATTCAAATTTAAATCAAATGTTTCTTAATTAAACTTGACTAAGAGTCTGTTCGGAAATGACTTATAAGTTAGTCAAAAAATAACTTATTATTTAAGTCATTTATTACTATTCACCTGTTCGGGAATGACTTAATTTTCTACTTATAAGTTAAGTTTTAAGTAAAAAAAATAAGTATTTATAATTTATTTTAAAATGACTTGTAAGTCATTTTAAAATAAGTTAGTTTGATTAAATATAATGTCTATTTTGTCCTCATCTATTTTGCTCCTCTTTTTATTAATGTCATTTTTAATAATTTTTATATTTATTTTTAAAGTATAAGTCATTATGAGCTGAACACCTTCATAACTTGTTTTAACTTAATTTTTGACTTATAAGTTAAATTAATGCAAAATATTTTTATTTATAAATCACAACTTAAAACAACTTATAAGTCGATCTATATTTTAACTTATAAATCATTAAAAATAACTCATTCTCCCGAACAGGCCCTAAGTCATTGCCACATAGGAGTATTCAGTTTATAATATATACTCCTCCATATAACTCGTCACAATCAATATAACAATCAAAATTTATTTTTTAAAACGAAAATATTAGTTCAGTTTTTTTTATTATTGTTACCAAAACAAGTTCGTTTGTAATAAAAATTTACAATAACTTAAAAACCATTTTTAGTCATATTATTTTCATGAATAAAATAAAACCATATATAATTATGAAGATCACACCCAAGAATGGCTCATTGATGGCGTAATGATTGAGTATCTATTCTTGTAATAAATTTCCCCTTCCAAAATCTCTCAGCATTAATTATCCTTTGCCCAAATTATAGTAAGCTTCCGCACTTGCTTCTTTTACTTCCCCCTTTTGCTTCTATAAAACCTTTCAATGCAAGTAATAAATTGTATCTTCTTCCCCAAATCCTTTATAAGGATTTTACCAATTGATTTCCCAGACAAATCATTACCGATTTTGCGTATCAGTTTTGAAATAAAGCGAAATCTCAGGGTTTATACTATGTCAGAAAATAATAATAATGATGTTGTGGATCAGAATCCGTTGCCGGAAAAAATGAAGAAAACCCAGTTCCCGGAAGGGCTCCGGGTGCTTGCCGTTGATGACGATATGACTTGTCTCAAAACTCTTGCCGTAATGCTACAAAAGTGTCAATACCAAGGTCTGATATATACATATACATATATATATATATATATATATATATATATATATACATAAACATATATAATATAATCAAATCAATACAATCTTTTATTTAACTAAATGATTTGCAGTATCAGTTGCATATATTATAAACAACTTTCGACACACAAAACCTCCACAACTCTAATGTACATATATATATATATATATATATATATATATATATATATATATATATATACGAATTTATACGAATTAATATTTTTTTTTTATTTATGGGTAGTTAGCTGATCAGGTTTTGGGGTTATTAATTGAGAATACTTTTGCTGACTATCAATAGAGTTGTGGAGGTTTTGTGTGTCGAAAGTTGTTTATAATATATGCAACTGATACTGCAAATCATTTAGTTAAAAAAAGATTGTATTGATTTGATTATATTATATATGTTTATTTATATATATATATATATATATATATATATATATATATATATATATATATATATATATATTGAATGAGAACTAGATCCTCTGCTTTTTATGGATACCCAAATAAGAATTTATTCTCAAGTTGTTACTTCTTTTTTTTTTTTTTTTTTTATTTTTATTTTTTATTTTTATTTTTTTATTTTCTTTTATGTTGATACCCTACTAAGATTGCATTCTTAAATTTTATGTAGTTAAATTTGATTGATCTTTATGGTATATGGCATATAATCATCATATTCAAGATGTCGCAATTGATTTGATCAATTTTTGATTTTCTAATTGTGGGATACCTGTTTTTGTGGGCGTGAAAGATTTGGAATATTATATTCATTGATAGAAAACATCAATTGATCAAATAAATAGACTTCGAGAATATTTTTTTTGTCTGTGTTTAGTTAGTGACTTGAAGATTAGATCTCAGGGTATCCAAGCAAGAGAAATGAATTCAAAAGCACAATTTCTTTAAACGACATAGAGACAAAATTGCAATAAATGGCACTATTTTATCGGATACTTGAAGTTTATTTTCTTGTTCTTCTAATACTCGGTGTGAATTCGGAGTTTTGATTTTGTGCATCATGTTCTGCTACAAATTTTGCTGTTCTTTTGATTTCTTCTTCATTTGTTCAAAATTCCAATACTCGTGGGTTCTTGATATGCAGTTACTGAGACAACAAAAGCGACTGAAGCTCTTGACTTGTTGCGGAAGAACAAAGACAATTACGATATTGTGATTACTGATGTTAGGATGCCTGACATGGATGGGTTCGAGTTGTTAAGGATTATAGGCCTTGAAATGGACGTTCCAGTAATAAGTATAGTCTAGAAACTCAATGTTGAGTAATGAATTCTTTCCTCGTAGACTTCACTAAACTTTTCTTGGCTAATGTACATATAAACTTTATCAAAACTGCAGTGATGTCCGCAAATGATGACACTCCAAATGTAATGAAGGGTGTTATGAATGGTGCCCGAGACTACCTAGTGAAACCTGTTAGAATGTTGGAGCTCAAGAACATTTGGCAACATGTGATGAGGAAAACTATATTAAATCCCAACAAGTCATCAGTCATGACCAAAGAGGATATGGAAAACCTACCCTTGAAAAAGCGAAGGGACAGAAGCATGGAAATAGAAGAAGAAAACACTCGGCCTGATGAGGGCTCTGTTGCGGCAAAGAAACCAAGGTTTGCTTGGACAAAAGAGTTGCACAAAAAGTTTGTTGATGCAGTTCAGCAGCTGGATGTAGAAAGTAAGTGTCTTACTTTTTTAGTCTACCAGGCATCTTTTGAGTTCTAATTAACATGAACTTTAAAAATCTAGTATGTTTAGTACAGTCTCTTATTAACTGAACTTGACGAAGTCTGCTCAGAAGATGTGGCAGATAAGAAATCTGTTTTTTTTTTTTTGACTAGGTGAACCATTTCCAAAATACCCTTACAGCCTTGGTCCTGAAAAATAATTTTGTATTGATTATTGTGCAGGAGCAGTTCCAAAGAAGATACTTGAAATCTTGAATGAGCCCCAGCTTACCAGAGAAATTATAGCTAGCCATCTTCAGGTTAGTCTTCTAATTTTTCAATCTTCTGTTAGTTAAGATTTAAGAATGCTAGATCAGGAACAATAGCGAATATTAAACTGTAGTGGTTATACTAAAGTAATTAGGTTGTGAATTCCATTACAGAAATACAGAAATTTTCTAAAGAAGCAACAAGGCAGTCTGAGTGAAGAGAGAACTAGTAACGGTGATCTTAACTGGACACATGGAGGTGTACTCAATACTACTTCGACTACATCTTCTGACAATAAATTTCTTTCTGTGGTGGGACAAGCTAATAGTTCTGGTGAATACAGCAGCAGTGTTGACGGGTTTCTATCATTTCGCGATCAGTTTTTGTTTAAACCTGACACAAACACTTCTCTATTGAATGAAGGACTCATGATCCTGCCTCTAAACCAACAGAACTTATTGCTCCAACAAAATACTCACCCTTCTCAAATGGCAGATCAAGTACGACCACCCAAGACTATTCCGCTGCTTGAAAATGTGCCATCAGCTCCGGCATGGGTGACAAATCCATCAAGAATGATGGTTGACGACTACATTGATATGCCGTCTCAAATTCCTAATTTTGGTGGTGTACAGTCAGGTGCTCCAATTGGTTATACTAATTTTGGTACTGTACAATCTGGACCTCCTGGTTTTCCTGGTTTCATTGTGAGGCAGCCTTTTCCAAATAATGTGCCAATGGCCGGACTTGTTTCATATCCTTGTCCTCCTGGTGCTTTCAATATTGTTAAAACTCCTAATCACATGCTTGGAAATGCTTCAACTCAATTTAGTCCAATTTCTCAGCCTAATTCTTTACATGGTAGAAAATATCTTTCCCTTTTTAAATTGTTATCTTTATCATTTTGTTCTGTTTGGTATCTAGATTCTCAATTATTCTTTCTCTCTCATCAAACAACATTAAAGATAGTATGTTCTGCCATGTTCATTTGCCGTTATTTTATTTCCACACCATTTCTGTGGAGGTATTTTGAGTTCTTAAAATTATTTTCATTGCCAATTTTAAATATTTAGAAATCAGAGCCATTATTATAAAGGTCGCTTAGTGGACGTACCTTGTTTGCTATGGAGGACTTGTTTCCCTTCTATAACTATCCTTTATTATGCATTATCCTTTATTATGCATTTTACATACTTCAGAGTTTATAGCACTTGCAAAATAAAAGTATATCTTCTTAATGCATATACGATATTTTTATAGTTCATTTTTATTATTTACTAATTTTACAATTTAATGCACTTAAGTATTCATTTGTTTATGTTGTTTACTTCTTTCTTTTGCTATCAAAAGCCAATTGAATTGCAGTAGCGTCATTTGCTAACTCTGCTTTTGCTTATATTTCAGGGCAACATGATGGAAGAAGTTTGACTGTTTTCGATGGAAGAACAGGCTTAGATTTTAGAGGGTGGTCAACTGGTGGCCACCATGCCATAGACAAATCCACAGTAAATGGTCAGGGAACACATACGCAACTTCTTACAGATACCATTGAAATAGAAGATGATGAAATTAATGCTGCAGTGAAACAGGTTTGTTAATCCGAGACTTTTATTTTAGTCCCAAAACAAATATTCCCTCTTCAGTTTATAAGACCATTGTTGACTTTTGAAAGTCAATGTGAAACATTTTTAAATTCAAAATTGAGATGATTCGCTAGAAATTATGAAACATCATATCTTATAATGAGTAAAACTTTTTAGATAGGTTACAATATTCTATACTATATTGAGTAAAATCAAAGGAATCAATATCAATTTTGAGTTTGAAATGTGTTAGTTTGACTTCAAAAAGTCAATAGTGTTTAAGCTTCTGAAACCCTCGTATTATTTTCATTTATATACTTTGTATGTATCTTGTGTTTCCTTTAGTATTTTCTTTTTCCTTTGAATTGTTACACCATACAGTGTGATCCTTCAGCCTTCGGGATTTAACCTTTTTTCACTTAAAACGCTTCTTCCCGTTAACTGACTTGATTCTGTTTCACAGTTTGGCAAAACTTCAGCCCCTGTGTTATAAGACCGGTTTGTGTATCAGATGAAGTTGACAGCACAGATCAAATGAAGCTCAAGGGGATGGACTGTTGATCGAGTATCCGAGTGAAAGAGCAGAGAGTTGTTGATGGCACTTGTGCTGTTGATAGCTCTTCTGATGATAATTTTTTAGTATTATTACTTAGTGATTTGTTGAATCCATTTGTAGGCAATAATATATATTTATTAGAGTATTTAGAAGGCATGATCCTTTTCATGAGGATTTGTGTCAAAACTTAAAAGAGTATGATAGGATTTTGACAAGAGTAGAATAGAAATCTGACAGATGGATTGAGAAGTTTATTCACCTAGTACATTTATATGCATCCACTTATTATTTTGAATGGGTACATGGTGGGGTTTGAAAATTTTGGAGCCCTGTGATAAGCCCCATTGCAAAATCCCCTTCAAAGAATTGCCTAGAAATAATATTCTGGTAGAAGTACAAGAATTCTGTAATTATGCATTAAATGCTTGTTCATCTACCATCTTATGGAGCATGTAATGTGTTTAGAGTTCTAAATGCATTTTAGAAACTTGTTAGGGGGTGTTTGATAAAAATTGAATGAATCTGAATCTGAATCTGAATATGAATGAAAAAAGCTGTTTGATAATTGACATGTCTGAAACATCTGAATGACAAAACTTTATTATTTTTCCTTCCGAAAAAATTCAAAATTATTGTAAATTTATTTAATATTACTTAATATAATAGTTATTTTTTTTTAATTTTTTTACTTCATTCAGCTGCTCATTTAGCCATTCACTCAAAAAAATCGACTTAGCCATTCAAATTTCGTCCCATCTTACCGATTCAAATTTTCAGAGCACCAAAAAAAAGCGCACCGACCGATTCAAATTTCTTATTCAACTCCATTCAATTTCTAAACAAATAAATTTCTTAGTCTATAAGTAGCATTGTCTTTAAATGAAAATTCAACTATACTTGAAACTATATATTGCTAAAAAGGATATTTTATTTGTTTTAAAATTAGAAATACATTTTCATTTTTAATCCGTCCTAAAATTAGAGATATATTTTTTTTAGTCTGGTCTCAAAATTAGAGACACATTTCTATTTCAAATCTATAAAACAACATAATGTTACTAATTTATCATTATTTTTTTATTATAATTTTCAATATTAAACCATCACAGTTAAATTTCTAATTAATTAAGGTTATATTTGATAATATAAAATTATCTTTAAAAGTTGTCATATTTTTTTTTGATAATAAGGAGTATCCCGACTTGTGCTGGACTAAATCTCTCTACTTCGAACAAAAGACAAGCGAGAGAATGTATATCTAATTTTAGAACAACTGAAGTATAATTCAAAGATTATATATTCTTCTTTTTAACCAAAGAAAGTGAAAAAAAAAACGTGATAAAAAAAGTATGAAGAGAAATAAGTGGAAAAATATTGAAATTGATAGTGGCACACTTTAAGCCTTTTTGGAGACATTAGAGCAAATTCAATGGGGGTGCAATAATTGGTTTTATAGTCAAATTATAGCATTAAATGGCAAAAACACAAATCTAACCCAATTCTATAATTAGTTCTAAAATAGCAAAATGCTATACTTGGTTCTAAATATAGAACCAAGGATGACTATAGTCATCCTTTGACATCACAATAATTATAATAATAATGATAATAATTGTAATAATTTTAATAATAATAATTTATTACAATAATAATAATAATAATAATAATAATAATAATAGTAATAGTAATAGTAATAATTTTAATAATAATAATAAAATAATAGTAATTATAATAATATTAATATTAATAACAAAAATAATAACAATAATAATAATTATAATAATAGTAGTAGTAGTAATAAAAATAAAAATAATAATAACACTAATTATTATTATTATAATAATAATAATAATAATAATAATGATAATAATAGTAATAATTTTAATAATAATAATTTATTACAATAATTATAATAATAATAGTAATAATTTTAATAATAATAATAATAATAAAATAATAGTAATTATAATAATATTAATATTAATAACAAAAATAATAACAATAATAATAATTATAATAATAGTAGTAGTAATAAAAATAAAAATAATAATAACACTAATAATAATAATAATAATTATAATAATAATAATAATAATAATAATAATAATAATGATAATAATAGTAATAATTTTAATAATAATAATTTATTACAATAATTATAATAATAATAATAGTAATAATTTTAATAATAATAATAATAATAAAATAATAGTAATTATAATAATATTAATATTAATAACAAAAATAATAACAATAATAATAATTATAATAATAGTAGTAGTAATAAAAATAAAAATTGGAACTAATAATAACAATAATAATAATCACTTTAACAGATTCAAGAGTCTACATGCATTGGAACTAAAACTGCTAAACTAATTTCCACAACACGAGAAACGTACTACTATATTAAAAGTTCAACTGAAATGCTCATCCTTCCTTTCCTCTACGGGCCCAGAGGTGTTCAATAAGATCATTGCGAAGTGCGTAATATGTCTCAGTAGATCGCAGCTTCCTGTTACGAGCGAGGAATTCGTTGAAAGTGGGTGTTCGCTCTCGTGAAACTTGAAGTGGCCTCTCATGAAGTAGTTCAACAGCTTCAACATCATCTTCACCACGTTGGTACTCAATTATCATGTTATGCAAGATAACACAAATTTTCATGATGTAGTATAGATCGACCTGGTGCTAAAATAGAACCAACCACTGGAGATTGGGTTCTATTTTAGCACCAAAAAGTACTTTTTGATGCTAAAATATAACAATGACTATAGCCATTTTGACATTACTATTAGATTTGCTCTTAGTCAGGCAATTATAAATTTAGTAAAAAAATTATATGTAGTAAGTCACTAGTACTAAGTATTATCCATTCCAATATGCTCATTTTGTTATAAAATATAAAATTATTTAATTATTTAAATTATTATAAATTAAAAAAATTTTATAATTATAAATTATAAATTTTATTATTTTAAGAATAAAATTAATTAGACTAATTTAAATTTATGTAGCGAAGCAAGAGGTTATACTTGTTTGGTTAAAAAATTACTGCTTCTTATATTGTCTTTGAATCACTAAGTCACAAAAATTACTCCAAATCATTCAGTGAGCTGTTATAAAATTATATATGTCTAGATTTATAATATTATGGATGTTTAGATACATGAAACTTTCATGTCTATTGAGTTTTGAAACTCATGACTCTTGAGTTTTGTAATTTCCTAGTAATATTGATGTTCTTATTTCTATAAATAAGATAATAGTAAAGTGATTAATGGAGATACAAAATATTATGAAAATACACACTTTTCTCTAATCATCTTTGATCTTGATTTTAGTTATCTTTCATAAAATTTTATTAGCACGACTCTCTACCCAATTTTGAGAATTTTGGGAAGAAAAGAAAAAAAAAGATTCTCACTCACCGTAAGTACATGTGCACACCTAGAGGGGGGGGGGGTGAATAGGTGTTTAAGCTAAAAGTGATAAACTGTGAAAACTTTTTGAAATTTTCTCGCAATAACAGTTTAATTGATTACTAATTTCGCCTATGCGCTTTTAGTGTCTGCTTTAGCTTATGTTCTTCGTTTCTTATTATCGACAACCTGTGAGACTGCGCTCTACTTTAGTGTCTGGATAGTAGCGTGAATAACAAAAAAGTGCAGAACATGAATGACAGTTAAAGAGATAAACAGAAGTAAAAATTACACCAAGATTTTTACGTGGTTCAACCCCTATCCTCTAATCTAGTGGCTTTAATCCACGTCCCAATCCCAACTAGGATTGGAGACTCTTTTTATTAAACATAATATTCAATTAAATACAATAAAAAGAACTCCTCACAAAAGAAGCCTCAAATCGATGTTGGATACCAATGCCCCTTTTGCACCTCTCTCAACTTGTACACCTCTCGCACTGTTCTCACCTCCGAGACCTTTGAAGCTTCCTTTGAATGCACTCCACTAAACTCTAGAAATTCTAGACCACCAAAGCTAACAGCTTTGTTTTTTTTCGATTATAATGATGGTGATTCCAATGGAATATCAACTTTCGTGCCTAAGGATAACGAACATTGATTGCTAGAAAGACTATTAGAAAGCTATAAGAATTAAGAAGAACGAATTGCTGCTTTCCAATTGTTGGGCTCCCTTCATAACTGAGCATGATGAAGCTTTATATAACATGAAGGCCAACAGCTATATTTGTTAGCAAGAAATCAGATAATTTAAATCCCATAATTAAAGCTACAATATTGACCAACGGAACATATATCACAGTTGATATACACCATGATTTTAGCAATTAAAGAGTCCAACAGATTTGGTAAATCAAGGATATGTTTTCAAGTCAAACCAAAACACCCTAAATAAAGGAACAAGGAGATTAATAAGGATAAGACCCAATAGCTTCTGTAAGTCTCCTTTTCAAAATAGAATACCAAAATATCACTAACTAATGTGGGCTCCACTAAGCAAGATAAAATCCTTAAATAAATAAACACCCACGAAATACTCTGATGAAATAGAAGAACCAATTTGGGCCAGCTGGAATTAATAACAAAAGACCATAATATTTGTCATTATTAAAATTATAAATACCAACATACCTTAAAAAACTCCAATTCAAATATTCCTTAATATATTCCAATTCAAATCTTCCTTAATAACCTCTAAATCAAATCTTCCTTAATAGATTCCAAATCAAATCTTCCTTAATAGACTCCAAATCAAATCTTCCTTAATAAACTCCAAATCAAATTTGAAATGATTTTAAAACATTCCAACTTACCAATGTAAGAAAATCAAAGAACAAGTGTTCATGTAATAACCATAACCCATGCATATTAATTATAATATTATAACAAACCATGAACCATGCACATGTCTAATATACTTAAATTAGTCATCATTCAAAACATCATAAAATCAAAAATCAACATTCTCCCCCTTTTTGATTATGACAATTTATGCACCAACATGCTCCCCCTAAGTATATGGCTCCCCCTAAATTTATGCATATTAAGGAGCAAAAGAAAATTACTTTATCCAAATAACCATCATTGCATATTCCAGTATAATATAGTATCCCAATATCAACATGAATACCAATTCAAACCAATTTAAATATACCCAAATATCTAAAATTACTTTATCCAAATAACCATCATTGCATATTCCAGTATAATATAGTATCTCAATATCAACATGAATACCAATTCAAACCAATTTAAATATACCCAAATATCTAAAATTACTTTATCCGAATAACCATCATTGCATATTCCAGTATAATATAGTATCTCAATATCAACATGAATACCAATTCAAACCAATTTAAATATACTCAAATATCTCTCCCCCTTTGTCATTATCAAAAAGAAATAAATCATCAAGTTATATCTCTCCCCCTTTGTCATCAACAAAAAATAATTCATATCAATTAAGTTGAAGTTAGTTATCTCACCCCATTTACCAAATTAAAAAAAAATAAGCATAAAGAATGACAATAGAACAAGGTTATAACAAAATCTCATATAACAAGTAAACAATATAATCATACCTTTGTAATTTGTTACCTATATATCAACCTTTTGTTACCAGTAGAAAGCTTGATAATTGTGCTCCTTAGCGTAGATTTGAATTTTGTATTTTCAAAATAAAAAATCTCTTCAATAGCACTTCTTTTGGCATCCCAATGTTGAGGTCTTTAAAACTCAGGTTAGGAGGATAATTTTTTTTACTACTTTGGTTGTTCTTGGAAGACTGTCATTGGTCATTTGTTCATCTGATTCACTTTCTGGAATGTCAGATTTTGCATCAGAATATTCATCTGATTTTCCTTAAAAAATAGACGGATCGAGCTGTCTGGATTTAGGTGTCTGCGTGTTTTCTTGGTTTATCTATTTTTCCTTGTAATGCAGATGGCTTAGACCGTGCTGATTGAAATGCTTGATTTCCACGCCCACATTACTTTTCCCCCGCGCAAAACCTCATTCTCTTCTTTTTCGACAGATCGTGGTCAAAATTATCAAATAAAATTTGAACATATTCCTCAACCTTTTATCAAGATTGTCATGTATATTAAATATGGAGCATTTGACATAATAAATGATGTTATGGACCCTTGTAATACGAAATCCATAGAGTTTTTAAAATAATATATCTAATTAAAACTCTATTTAAAAAAAAACAACATATGAGGTACTTACAGATTCACCTAATAATTTATAGGTAACTTACTCTCTCAAAGTAAAGAATCATCCATCTCCTTTTTGATCCTTGAGACACCTACAAACAAATAGTCTCTATCTTTTTGGTACCCAAATCTTCTTGGGTCCTTTTGGGTTAGTAGCATATAAATCACTTTTCTTTACCCAAATTTGTTTTATTCTAATTTTATTGCAATTAGAATCAAAATGACCTTTAAAACCATATTTTTTACAAGTAGTAACAA
The DNA here is from genome assembly GCA_020205615.1 of Panax quinquefolius. Classification (NCBI taxonomy): domain Eukaryota; kingdom Viridiplantae; phylum Streptophyta; class Magnoliopsida; order Apiales; family Araliaceae; genus Panax; species Panax quinquefolius. Next base: position 71,076,592 of record CM035154.1, read on the forward strand.
ATGGTGAACAATAAAGTGGTTTATGCCTTGACTTACTATTAATCATTCTAATATTATTATTAGTCCTATTATCCACATTTTTAATAGGATTATACCCAATCCCTTGTTTATCAAGACTGGACCTTTGTGCCCCCAACACAACATTTATGTTCTCTTCTCCATGCACAAATTTAACAAGATCATTTTTTAAAGATGCTATTTCAGCATTTATTACATTATCATCATGTTGGATATTCATAATTTTTCCATCATTAAAAGCATCAATGCATACATCTCTCATTTTTAATTTTTCTTTTAAAGTTTGATTTTCATTTTTAAGATATTCATTTTCTTTTCTTTCTTCAATAAGTGACTCTCGAGTTTTCTTGAGAGCATTTCAATTTCTTCATCAAAATCTTCATTATTGCCTTTTATGTAGCTTTCAGCTTATAGAGCCAAGGTTTTCTTTTTAGGTGCCCCATCTTCTTCATCGTACAATTTTAGTTGGTTTTCAAACTCTTCAAGTTCTCCAAATAAGGTAAGAGTTTCCATTGTGCTGATTGTGACTGAGTCTTGAAGTGTAGTAACCTTTGGTGTGAATCGCTTTGGCATGACTCTTAAGAAGCTTTCGGTTGATTTCCTTTTGATCAATCTTTCATCCAAGCATGCTTAGGGAATTCATTAGAGTAAGGAATCTTGCTTGGGCATCTCTAATTGATTCATTTTTCTCCAATTTGAATAGTTTGTATTCGTTCATTAGCATGCTCAGCTTGACCTCCTTCACTTTAGTAAAACCTTCGTGGCTCATGATGACTGTGTCCCAAATTTCCTTAGCCGTAGTACAAGAGGAGACCTTATTTATCTCCGACTGAACCATGCCACTTAAAAGTCTATTCATGGCCTTGGAATCATAAGATACCATATATGATTCATTTGAGTCCATTTCCATGAGATTCTTTGGCTTGCCATCATCATGTCGCGGAATGACTGGTCCATTATCGACTACCCACCATTCCCATGGGTCACGGTTCAGATAGATCTTCATTCTGAACTTCCAAAAATTGAAGTTTTCACTTAGAACAACAATGCATGGCCTACTTGTGGACTAACCTTCTTGAAAGTTTAGGTGTGCCATAGGATCTTCCCTTACGACCTGCAACGATCAATATTAGTAGAGCCTTGCTCTGATACCAAAAGTAATTATATGTATGTGTACACCTAGAGGGGGGGGGGGTGAATAGGTGTTTAAGCTAAAAGTGATAAATGGTGAAAACTTTTTGAAATTTTCAACAATGAGTTTAATTGAGACATTACCTTTTATGCCTCTTTAGTGTCTGCTTTAGCTTATGTTCTTCGTTTTTTATTATCGACACGGCTAGACACTCGCTCTACTTGAAAGGTCCGGATAGTAGCGTGAATAACAAAAAAGTGCGAACGTGAATGACGATTAAAGAGATAAATGTAAGTAAAAATCACACTAAGATTTTTAAGTGGTTCAAATTTCTATCCTCTAATCTAGTGGCCTAATCCACGTCCAATCCCAACTAGATTGGAGACTCTTTTATTAAACTTAATATTCAATTAAATACAATAAAAAGAACTCCCATTACAAAGAAGCCTCAAATCGATGTTGGACACCAATGCCCCTTTACACCTTTGCAACTTGTACACCTCTCGCACCGTTCTCACCTCTCGAGACCTTTGAAGCTTCTTTGAATGCACTCCACTAAACTCTAGAAATTCTAGACCACCAAAGCTAACGCTTTTGTTTTTCGATTACAATGATGGTGATTCCAATGGAATATCAACTTTCTAGCCTAAGGATAACGAACATTGATTGCTAGAAAGACTATTAGAAAGCTATAAGAATTAAGAAGAACAATTGTTGCTTTCCAATTGTTGGGCTCCTTCATAACCGAAGTATGATGAAGCTTTATATAACATGAAGGCCAACGGCTATATTTATTAAAGAAGAAATCGATAATTTAAATCCCATAATTAAAGCTACAATATTGACCAACGGAACATATATCACAGTTGATATACACCATGATTTTAGCAATTAAAGAGTCCAACAGATTTGGTAAATCAAGGATATGTTTTCAAGTCAAACCAAAATACCTTAAATAAAGGAAAAAGGAGATTAATAAGGATAAGACCCAATAGCTTCTGTAAGTCTCCTTTTCAAAATAGAATACCAAAATATCACTATCTAATATGGGCTCCATTAAGCAAGATAAAATCCTTAAATAAATAAGCACCCACGAAATACTCTGATGAAATAGAAGAACCAATTTGGGCCAGCTGGAATTAATAACAAAAGACCATAATATTTGTCATTATTAAAATTATAAATACCAACATACCTTAATAAACTCCAATTCAAATATTCCTTAATAAACTCCAATTCAAATCTTCCTTAATAACCTCTAAATCAAATCTTCCTTAATAGACTCCAAATCAAATCATCCTTAATAGACTCCAAATCAAATCTTCCTTAATAAACTCCAAATCAAATTTGAAATGATTTTAAAACATTCCAACTTACCAATGTAAGAAAATCAAAGAATAAGTGTTCATGTAATAACCATAACCCATGCATATTAATTATAATATTATAACAAACCATGAACAATGCACATGTCTAATATACTTAAATTAGTCATCATTCAAAACATCATAAAATCAAAAACCAACAATTAAATCTATACATGTTGTCTATTATCTCTGCACCTCAAAATCATTGTCCATGCTTCTGATCTCTGCATGTCATTGTCCATTTCAAATGCATACATGTTTAATAGATGGGTTTTACATCATTGCATCTTATTCTATGCTTACTACTATTTTTTGCACTCACTACATGATTGTTAGTTTTTGTTGTACGTGTTGTTTGTCTAGTCGGCATACAATTTACAATGGCCGTATAGGAACACAGTAGTGTTGATGCATATGTTTTGAATTGTTTTACAATTATATAATTAGTGCTTAGTTTTTTTTGGTTACATATAAGTCAATAATGTTATGCATTTGTGGTTTGTGTACATGAGTTATTAATAGAATTGGACATTAGATGTGTGTCGATTGAAATAGTTAACTGAACAAAATAGTGCAAATTTAATGGGGATGTTACGTTTTTATTTTATATCATTGTGAGGTACAATAAATGTGTACAACATAAACAATAATACAATAGTTAATTTAAAGTATCATACATGTTAAAAGCATATGGTTAAAACATTATTTAATATGGGATTTCATCCACAACAATCGGTTGCTGTGGAACAACCTCTTTTTTAGCTTGTTGCTTTTTTTTTTTGCTCCAACCAAAATTTCAACAGGCCAAAAAGGGTTGCTCCACAGCAACCAGTTGCTGTGGATGGAACCCCATTTAATATAACATTTATGTTACAGCATAAGATATATGAAATATGTTAAGCGCAACGAGTGAAGTTAATATACTTGCATGTGGTAGTAAGTTTATAATGGTTCATATGTTCATACACATGTGAATAGTTATATGTCGATGGTTATAATAAATTAAAATTTTAATAATTTTTTATATTTTTTGTATGAAGTTAAAATGACAAACCTCTACAAGAAAAAGGTTTATCAATGACGCTTTATCGTCAATCGCATGATCGATCATGAGATAACTATTTGCCACCGAATGCGGTCGCTGATAGTCGTCGCATAAAATCTCGGTCATTTGGGATGCACATCAACACCACTATTAGCGAATCGATCTATATCGATCGATATGAGCGAATCGAAATGACAAATTCGGCCGCTAAGTCGAAATCAACATGGTCCAGTACCAAGTCGACGTGGTTCACGTAGCGGCTGATTGCTATCAACGACCACATATAGTCGCTGATAGCCTCAAATGTTTAGCCGTCGCTAATAACTATCAGCGACCGCATGCGGTCGCTGATTTGAAAAAATTGAAAACCAGACTTTTGCTGTTTTGCAGAATTCCCAAAAACCTGTACCTATTTTGTACCTACATTATCCCAACACACATACACAACAAAATAAACAGCATGCACACCAATATAAACATCCATCGTCCATCGACACATACACCAAACTAGTATATAAACTATATAAACCTTTAAAAACCAATATGAATTGAATAAATATAAACAAATCTAATATTGTTTAAGTAACATACAGACATCCAAAGAATGAATATACAAGTACAAGCTTATCAAATAACTACAAAACTGATCTAAATCAGGTACGTCAAACATCATCGCCTCCTTGATCACCCTGTAATTAACAAAATAATAAAACAAGTTACAAATATAGTAACTATCTTGATACTGGTATATATTACGACAATATATACAATAAATTGATTTTATACCTCGTCGCCATCCCCATGTCAGTCTCTTCATTGCTACCTACCGCCATCGCTTGACTAACTCCTCAGGACTCAGAGCCCCCAGATGCCCGCCCAGTATCTTCAGAAGATCTCGATCTCGACATATAGTTCTCATATAGTCAGCCGAAGTATGAACAACTGGATCACTCGATGACTGTGAAGACTGGGTAGCAAAGCAGCCTGAGCCACTGAAGGATGGGCGTCGTCGTTGTCCTTGACTTTTAATGTAGTTCTTCTTCACAACAGATGCCCTCTCCCACAACTCTTGATCAATAGGCAGACTTGGAGTGCCTTCAGGATAACGCTCATTCAATAAACTCTTATAAGTATCCTGTCAAAATGTTAACAATTAAATAGTTAAAAATAAATTCTGTAAGCATTGATAAACAAGATCAAGTTGTTAAAACTTATTATCGCTATCTGGATAGCATCAGCGTAACCATCACGGTATACGCATACATCCGACCAATGGATAGGCTGACGTTGAGACTGAGACTCCTATACAAAAAATAGCACAATATTACTAAGTAAAAAATGTGATATATTTTCTACAATTCATGATTGTAAATATATTAAAACTTGTAAATACGTACCCTGGCAGTGATATACTGCAACTGTGAAATACTGCCACCCTTGTATGTTCCTTTAGCCTTTTCGCCATTGGGTACACCCGAGGATCTGTTGGTGGCGGCAGTCTTTCGTCTTTTCACCCAGCTCTCAGCTCTCTATTGGGCACACATCTCAAATTTATATAGACTGGTGCACCACCGTGGGCTATGCTTTCATGCATGTAATCCTCTCCACGGCCCGGATGGTCGATCTCGGCATTGTGAAGGGCTTTTTGTCGTTCTTTATTCAAATTATCCTTGGTGCGGACGGCGCACTTCTGCCAGAATAATGTCTGAATCACTGAAGCCTACGCGTCCTCCCATCTATACCTTTTCTGCAAATAAAACAACAATAATAACATTACTAAACAATTATCCTTAATTAAAATATTATATTATTTGTCATAATTAAAAAAAACATACCTGAAAATTCAGCCCAAACAACATCCTTGTGGGCGATAGGTGTGCTCACCCACGTAATCACAGGTGTAGGCTAATTCTGTAAACACAACTGTGATATGCACTTGACGATCTTATTATCTGAAAAATCACTATAGTATACAACAATTTACATCAACGATAAGTAGATATATTAAAGCAATTTACATCTAAGTTCTATATATCTTATATAAATGGAATCTAAAATGCTTATTGTAACAATCTCCTTGGACACACACTCCAGAGTTCGTTGTTCTTTTACCACGCCCATATGACTTTGTATGAAATTTACAACCATTTATTTTGTAACCATTGCGGCTGACTTGGTCCCTGTCTGGTCCCATAGCTAGGACTTGTACATTAGCCGGAATCGTTGACCCCTCAGTCAAAGCCTACAAAAACTCCATCTTATTAAATGAAGTCATAGTTGATATGGAGTATATATATATATATATATATATATATATATATATATATGTCGTGCTTAAGAAATTGAACTTACTTTGTCCTTTAGCCAAAGTGAAATTTTTTTATCACGATTGATTTGAATATCTTTATCAGTTATGCCAGGATGCTTCACTTTAAACTCGTCATCGTACAATCTATACCATGTTATAAACATTAACATATTGGAATAAATTTTCAACTTAAAAGATAAATTATCAATTTTACATGTGTACCTCACAAATTCGTCAATCTCCTCGCAATTGAGAAGAATGTAAGTATGTACAGCATGTAATTCTTGCTCATAGAGGAATATGCGCTTCCCTTTTCTATAAGCGCGGCCCGATAGACCAAATACAGAGAGCCAACCATTTAGTTCAACATTTCCTGTGAGACCCCGAATTTTATGAAATGAAAGTATTTAATTTTTTTATAATTATTCTATTTAGTAAATGGTTAAATTGATAAAAGGTTAAAGTTAAGGGTGATATGTGAAAATTTTTTAAAGTAAACAAGTTGTCATAAAATAATCGGTGATAAAAGTATAGTAATACGCGTGGTTACATAAAGAAGCACACTCAGATTGATTATTGATGCTTACGTGAGAAGTCACTCAGTTATACTCAATTATTGCTATAGTTATTGCTGCATCATATCTCTCATATTATTGATATAATTATTGTCACAGTATCATCTGAATAATATTTTATATTATTAAATCAATAATTGAGACGACAGAGTTATTCATATTATTATTTGCAATATTGATAATGTCTAGAAGTTCTATCAAGGAGAAGTTTGGTCACCTAATTGTCCGCCAATAAGGAGAAATCCTTATCGGAAAGCCCCCAATTTCCTGGGAACGACCTGGTTGTTAAATATGGCGAGTTATAATATTAATGATGAATAAGTTCGTGTTGATTAAAGATGAAATTGATAGTTCCGTTGTGTTGGGATTATTAGTGTTAGTGGAAATCGACATCTATTTTGATAATAATTGATGTCAGGAGGTTATATTGACCAATCAGATAATTAACCGGATAAATGAGCAATTAATTGCTATTGATTCACATGATTATAACTATTTGTTCACATGTGTGTACTATTGATTCACATTCATTTACTATTAGGGGAGTTGGTGCAAGATTGATAATACTTGCATGACTAAGTTAAAAATGGAGGTATAGATGGAGGTACTATACTGTAATTCGTATTTTCACATGTTTAGAACTATTGAGTCACATGATTTACTATTGATTCACATGATTTACTATTAGGGGAGGTGGTGCAAGTTTGATAATACTTGCATGACTAAATTAAAAATGAAGAAAAAGATGAAGGTATTATACTATAATATTTTGAGCCCCAAAATGTGCAATTATTGAAACTATATTTTCCTATAAATAGAAGCTCATTCTTCTTTCATTTCTCACCAATTCACTAAAGCTATAGAGCAATTATTATAGAGAGAAATTATAGAGAGAAAGAAGAAGAGAAGTCTACTACCTCATTATTCCAGTATCCAGTCTTCTTTTGAGGTAAGGGGTATTATGTAATATCCCGAGTGTTTATGAGTTGAGTATATGATAACGATCTTAGAAAATGAGATGAATGGGTTAAAGAATATATAATACTCAAATATAATTGAGTCTAAGTAAAGGTTATGAAATAAAACTTATAAGAATTTATTATCAAGAATGGTGGGAGTAGAAAATATAAAACCTATATTAAGGTAATGTGTTGAAGTTATTCAACGAAGAGATTTTGTGAAAACCTGAGTAAGGTAGGGTTTCGGTGATTCCGAGGACGAAATCCTTATAAGGAGGGAATGATGTGACAACCCGAATTTTTATAAGTTATTAAAATAGGAATTTAATAATTAAAATTCTTATTATGAGATGTTTTGAGTTTGAGTATGTATATATACGTCATTATATATATTTTGAAATGTGTGATCCGGTGTGAAGAGAAATATATATTAATATATTGGGAAAGTGAGGTTCAATAGTTAAGTTAACTATCAAAGAAATTAAATGAATTTGGTAATTATTTTAAATATTTATTGAATTAAATAAATATTTTAAATAATTTATTTATTGAGATAAATAAATATTCGATGAAATTGTTGTGTAATAATTTAGTTAAGTGTTTATATTAACTAAATTAATGTATGATAATTTTATGGATCAAAGATTTAATTTTATGAAATAATCAAATTAAATTAATTGTTTAATAATTATAATATCGTGTAATGGTGTTATTTTAATTTAATTGATTAATGGAATTAAGGAATGATTAATTTAGAAGGTTAATATTTATTAAATAAATATTAAGAATTATGTTGGCTAAGTAAATATTATGTGGATAATTAAAGATTATGATTTAAATTTAATAAGTGTGACATTTGTATACTATATAATAAGAAAAACATGAAAATAAATTAAAAGGAGGTTGGAGAGGGTTTTGCCAAACATGGTCTTGTGACCTTTGGCATAATTTAACTGATGAAGCCATATAATTGTACGCTTAATGTTATATCAGTTTTATGTTATATCAGTTTTATGTTACGTGTTTTATCAGTTTAGTTTTCCTAAGTCTAAAAGCAAGAAAGAAAAATACAGAGAAGAGAGAAATTGAGAGACAAGGTTGAGAATCAAAGAAAGAGAAGAAGAAGGGTAATCATCTTGTTAATCATCTATTCGAAGAATCAAAGAGGTAATAACCTATTCTACAAAATTTAGTATAGGTGTTCTTAGAGTTTTCTTTTGAAACTTATATTTTATTGGATGATATGATAAAAATAGATATTATATATATGTTAGTAGATGATTATAATCTGTATATGTTGTCTAGGAATGATTTTTAGAAATCAAATTCTATGAAAACATGTTTAGGATGAAGAACTTGGTTATGTGATAATATATATTTTGGCTTACTTTGAGACCAAAAATTAGTGGTTGAATCATGTGTTAATCTGTAAATTGGCAATGGTTTGTGTTAATACCTTTAAAAAACGAAAATAACGCAATTTGAATGAATCAATTTGGTTAAGAAACGTTCGTAGTGAATGAATTCGCTAAACATGTTAAAACATGAAAGTTTAGTATGAACATGAGTTTTGGGTTAAGATTTAGGCTAACTAGTGTTTCTATAAATTGTTATAATTCTAGTATGTTGTAGTTCTATGAATTACGAATCTATAGAATCAAAAACGGACTAATTTGGATGTGTATAACTCAAGTTCTGAAGATTAGTAAGAGAAAAAGGGTCAAAAATTGCGAAGAATAGTAGCTTGACTCACTGTTACACTTGAATCCAAGCTGCCGCGCTTATGCCCTAAGTCATTTGGGGCGCAACAAGACTGCGTCCAAGGCTTAATTGGGTGCAATCATACCAAAGTATGTCATGTAGATCGCTTTGACCTATTTTAGTAAAATAGGCATAATGTTTTCATATGAACTTCGATTGAGGTGATTCAAGATGATCCGGAACGAGGAAAAATAGACCTAGAACTTTTATTCTTTAGGTTTTTCAATTTGAGGTCGGGAAAAGGGGTCAAAATGGTCATGTTTAGGACTATTATGTTTTCGGAGGCAATCGGAGGGCGTCAGGCATGCACGTATGCAAGTGTAGTGCTCTTGACGACAAAAGATGTTGTTCTAAGTTATAGAACATGAATATTATGAAGTATAATGATGCTTAACATTAATAAATGATATATTAGATAAGTTAAATATGTATACCAAGCACACACAAGAGAGACAAATTGGGCGTGCGACGAATAAACGTCGAAACGCCGTGATAAGTGATAATGAACGTAAAAAGTGTTTAAAGTCAAATGAAATGAACATTATAAGGTATGAAATGGGTTTAATATAAAACCAATAATGATTCCTAGTAAGACTTAAACACTTGAATGAACTTCGAATATGAAATATAGTGAGCTATAAGTCGAAAGTTAACACAATAAAATTGAACATTGTGTATTGATAATAAGAAGGGTTATGAGATGTAGAGTAAAGTTTACATTACAACTACTATGCGTTGATATGTGACTAATAGTTAATATGAATAATTATATAATTGTGTAGGGCACGTGAAGTGCATATATCTGTAAGTTGTTAAACTGTTATTGGTAAACAACGATCAAGGCAAGTCTTTCAGTTCCTATTTGCTATGTGAACTTGGTGATTAACTGTTTTAAATCTTTATTGCAAAGAGCATGATGTGTTATCTATATGTTGAATGTATGAAATGTTAAAGTCAACTTATGACTATGTTGATTGAGTAAAGCATGCTGATTGAGTAAGAAACTCAATCTTTATACTTGTTATATGAACTGTAAGATGTATGTTATGTTAGTCCAATGTTTATGAGATATATGTTGAGCATGTTATTATGTGCTATGCGATGCATGAAAACTGTTAGATTTTGCTGGGCTATCGAGCTCAACCTTGCAAATAACTATTTTTGCAGGTTAAGGATTGAAGGTAACACTATGTGCTACTTGAATGACGTGGATCAGAAATAATACACGAACATTAATATTTTAGCTAAAGTTGTTATTTCTTAATACCATGATTAAGATTCATGAGATGTACTAAATGTTTTATGATGTATAGTTTTATGTTGAGTTATAAAGCTAAAGTTATAGTTATCTGATATGTAAAGGTTATCAGATTGAAAGGTAAAATTTTATATAATAACAGTGATAAAGTGAATCATAAAATAAGATTGATTCAAAGACATGTAGATGATAAAGGTTTTGATTCAGGGAATTAAAGTAAAAAGACATAAAAGTTTAAAATTATTCCGCATTTTATATAGTTTAACATCGAATAATGATGTAAAATCAGAGGGTAGATGTGTTATTAATGACCAAATTTGAGAATTATATTGTATAAATTTTGGGGTCGTTACATATTATTTCTTTCGTATTCATGAAGAGAGCTTCTGTTATTCCATTCTTTATTATTATGTTGGAATAACCTGTCTATGCGAAGTACTGCATATATGGTGAAATTCTTCTGTTATTCCATTCTTTATTATTATGTTGGAATAACCTATCTATGCGAAGTACCGCATACATGGTGAAATTCTTCTGTTATTCCATTCTTTATTATTATGTTGGAAAAACCTGTCTATGCGAAGTACCGCATACATGGTGAAATTCTTCTGTTATTCTATTCTTTATTATTACTCTGCTGGAATAACTCGCTCATGTGGATTACGCATGACTGGTTTCATTATTTATTATTCGTTGAATATCTTGTTCGTATGGATTTCTGCATGACCTGTTCCATTCTTTATTATTCTCATTGAATATCCCGCGTCTGCATGCGTATTACGCATGACACGGTTCCATTATTTATTATTCTCGTTGGAATAACTCATGCATGCATGTGATCCTATCACATGCTCGGTGAATTCTTCATTATTCCATTCTTTATTATTCGTTGGAATAACTTTTATACATGTGGATTACTGCATGCGTGGTGAATGATCCTTCAGATTCATTCTTTATTAAATTGTGGAAATGATCTGCATCACGTGGATTACCACATGGCGGGTGAATCCATTTGCAGTTTCGTATATTCTATTATACTCGTATGAGAAATCATTTCTTTTGTACTCATCATGGAATATCATTTTCTTTGTTTTTTTTACGAGTTACTATTCACGGGTTACTATTCACCCTGCACTTATTCACTCTAGTATTATTCACTTCTCTGGTATTCGGGGGCACTTTTCGTGTCGTAGTACTATTCACTTCAGTTACTATTCACCCAAATTACTATTCACCTGAATTTTATTCACTTGGGTATTTGGGGTACTTTTCATGTCGGGGTACTATTCATGAGGTACTATTCCTAAAGTACTATTCATAAAGTACTATTCATGGGGTACTATTCACCCGAAAAATATATTTCTTTTCTGTCCAAATTATTTTTGGTACATGAATATTATTCTTGAATTTTACTCTACAAAGTAGTATCATGTTGACAATTTGGATATTTTTAAACTTTGGATAAATTTAAAGTCTTTAATATTTATCCTTGATTTCGTTTGATTAATGATTATATCATTGTCATCATCCTCATGCTTATATTGTGATGAAAGTCATCTTTGGCTTACATGCATAGATGGACTGTTGATTATTGGTTTTACGGTTGTATATCTTTGGCTTACGTGCAAAGATGGACTGTTGATTATTGATTTTTACAATTGTATATCTTTGGCTTACGTGTATAGTTGAATTGTTGATTGAAAGCTTTGTTCCATAGTGCAAAGATGGACATGTGTATGACATGATCATGACCACTGGTGATACTAACGAATATCCTTGGCCCATAGTGCATGTATAATTCGATGATGTGATTGGCAGGATCATGACCATTAGTTAACAGTTGAATGTCTTTGGCCGTAGTGCACTGACAGACAATTGATTGTATGATCATGACCATTGATTTTATTGTTGAATATCTTTGGCCCGTAGTGCAAAGGTAGACAACTGATTGGTATGATCATTGTTATTACATTTGAATATCTTTAGCCTTTGGGGTAAGAATTTTTAGTAAACGTTCTATTAAGCCTTTGTGGCAAGGAGGAACTATTGATTCACATTATTATAAACATGAATTGTGAATTTAACTAAAATCTTTGGTGGTTCAGGTGAAGACAGGTGATGAAAGTTCTCTTTATCTTGAGTATAATAAAGAACTGTTAATGGGTATTACAACGATAAAGTTGATGAAAAACTTTTTAAATCATAGTAGATAGTAGATTTTATGCTCTACTTGACTCTTCTAATGGATTGCTTATTCCGCTGCAGTTATTGATCTAAAACTTGTTGTCTATTGTATTCTATCAGTTGTTATACTATTGAAGGCTAAGGATAATTTATTCTGCATTATCTTAGTCATAATATTTCTTACTGGGCTAGTTGAGCTCACCCTTTCCTTCATTGTTCTCTTCAGGAAATGAGAATATAGCTGGGACGAGTCGGGGAATGGAGTGATGATCCAGTATAAGTGGCTTTAGTAGTCCTCACTATTCTATGGAATAGTATGATAATAATTGTAATGAGGACTCCATTGAGTGTGAATATTGTCTAGATTACAATATTTGTATTAAAACTCACAACATATGTTTTGTCGTATATATTACCCGACAATTTTATAATTAAGTTTGTAGTTGAGTTCTGTACCACGTATTTGGCAACCCAAGATGGGTGATGTATACCTGTTTTGGGGGCGTCACATTTCCCCCATCATCATGTCTCGATACTCGATTGGCCTTGTCAAGACTTCGGTCGGAAAATAGTCTGAGACAAACATAGATATCTCATCGAAACTGTATGCCTCACATATCGACCCCTTGACATAAGCTTTATTCTTCACCTTCCTCTTAAGGTTTTCCATCACCCTCTCGAAAGGGTACATCCATCTATATTGAACTGGACCCCCAACACGAGCTTCATAGGGAAGATGGATTTGCAAATGCTCTATGGAGTCAAAAAAACCGGTGGGAATATTTTTCCGCTTTACACGTGATCTCTATGATGTTCTTCTCAACTACGTATATGTCCTTCTCATTTAATGATTTTGAACATAAGTCTTTGAAGAAAGCGACTAAGATCCGCCAAAGCATCCCATATTGGTTTATCAAGCAAATCCCGAAATGCTATAGTAATGAGTCTCTCCCATGTACACACGATAATCATGACTCTTCATCCCTTACAATTTCCCACCCATAACACACCTTGCAATGTTTGACGCATATCCATCTGGTAGTTTCAGAGACTTAACCCATGTGCACACATCTTCAACTTGCATTTTGGACAATGTGTACCTTGCATGCGGTTTGACAATCTTACCATTAGGAGATTCATAAAGTTCTAATCCAGGACACTTACAAATATCTTTCATGTCCAAACGTGCCTTATCATTATCTTTTGTCTTCCCCATAACATTTATCACGGTGTTAAACACATTGTCAAATACATTCTTCTCAATATGCATCACATCTAGATTATGACGAATCAAATTTGTAAACCAATAAACCAGTTCCCAAAAGATGCTTCTCAGAACCCAGTTATGAGATTCGCCAAACCCATTGATTATATTTGTGGCATCAATCTTACCAAATGGGATAACCGGCAATCTCATCACACGATCTCGCATCTCCGTTCCCGATAATCATGGTGCAGGCATATCATTGTCTACTTTTCTTTTCCTGAAGTGTTCTCTATTTCTTCAAAACGGGTGATCTACCTAAGAAGAACCGAAGCGATGTCGGTCAAACCAAATGAGCTTTCGACTTTTTGATAGATTAAACGACTTTCAGATGCTCCATACAATACACGATAAGCCAACTTCCCGTGTGTACTCATCCAAATAACATACCATAAGCTAGGAAGTCACTTATAGTCCACATAACCACGCCTCTAAGGTTGAAATTTGTTTTCGTTGCAACATCCCAAGTCTGTACTCCATCCTCCCACAATACCTTCAAATCGTCTATAAGAGGTCTCAAGTAAACATCTAAGTTCTTTCTAGGACTCTTAGGACCAGGAACCAAGAGTGAAAGAAATAAGTATGGTTGTTTCATACACATCCAAGGGGGAAAGTTGTACGGAGTAACAATCACAGGCCAACATAAGTACGGAACAGCTGAGTGGCCAAACGGATTGAAACCATCGGTGGACAATCCAAGCCTCACATTTCTAGGTTCCAATGCTAACCCAGGATGTGCTAAATTAAAATCTTTCCAAGCATGCCCATCTGCGGGATGATTTAGTTCTCCATCTTTAGCTGGAGATTTCGCATACCAACTCATATGTTCAGCTGTTTTTGAAGACATGTACAATCTTTTTAGCCGATGTGTTATTGGAAAATACCTTAGAATCTTAAACGGTATATGTGACGCCCCCAAAATAGGTATACATCACCCATCTTGAGTCGCCAAATACATGGTACAAAATTCAAATACAACTTAATAATACATCTGTCGTGTAAAATACGACAAAATATAAACTGAGAGTTTTAATACGAATATTGTCTTCTAGATAGTATTCAACTCAAATGGAGTCCTCAATACATTTATTATCACACTATTTTATAGAATAGTGAGGACTACTAATGCTATCATCCGGACCGTCACTCCGTTCCCCGACTAGTCCCGGCTACGTTCTCATTTCCTGAAGAGGACAATGAAAGCAAAAGGGTGAGCTCAACTAGCCCAGTAAGAAATATTATGACTAAGATAATGCAGAATAAATTATCATTAGTCTTCAACAATGTTAAACTGATAAAATACAATAGACATAAAGTTTTACTGTAGCGGAATAAGCAATCCATTAGAAGAGTCAAGTAGAGCATGATATCTACTATCTTCTATGATTTAAAATGTTTTCATCAATTTTTATCACGAGACTCAAATTAATAAATAAACCACATCATCGAGTCATCCCTGCAATACAGGCCAAGGATATTCATTAAATCATCAATGGTCATGACTATACCGAATAATCCCTGGTCATAATTATACCAAAATCTGTCCATCAATGCACTACAGGCCACTGAGGACTTTTACCACATCATTTATAACATTACAGGTCATGATTATACCGAATGATCCCTGGACATAATCATACCAAGTCCATCTATGCACGTAATCCAAAGATAACTTTCATCACAATATAAGCATGAGGATGATGACAATGACATAATAATTCAATAAAACAAGTTCAAGAATAAATTTTAAAGATTTATAAGTTAATTTATCCTGAAATCAATTACGTCCAAATTGTTAACATGATATTGCTTTGTGGAGTAAAGACTTTTACCACATCATTTGTAACATTAAGGTCATGATTATACCGAATAATCCCTGGACATAATCATACCAAGTCCATCTATGAACTACAGGCCACAGATGATTTTCAACATAATATAAACATGAAGATGATGACAATGATATAAGAATTCAATAAAACAAGTTCAAGGATAAATTTTTAAAGATTTATAATTTAATTTATCAAGAAATCAATAACATCCAAATTGTCAACATGATACTGCTTTGTGGAGTAAAATTCAAGAATAATATTGTACCAAAAATAATTTGGACCCAAAACGAATCAATTTTTATCATGAATAGTACCCTGGGTGAATAGTACTCGAGTGAATAGTACCCCATGAATAGTACTTTAGGAATAGTAACCCTGTGAATAGTACTCCGACATGAAAAAGTTAAAACTTATCAAGAATGCTCAGAATAATATTTCCATGAAAAGATACTGGATGAAGCGCAAATATCAAGGATATTCTACTAATTTCATGGAGTATAAAGCCAAAACTTTAACAAAATGAGTATAGAATTCAAAATCAAGCGAAATAATATTACTTACATACTACGTAGTATGGAAGAAAATATTATTTCAAGCGAATAATATCAACAAAAATAACATCCCTTACCTTGAAAAGAAGAGTATTCCAACCGGTATAGTGGGGGATATTCTTGAAGAAAACTTTCACTTTGCTTTTCTACGCTCAAAGCTTTCTAAAACTCTAAAGAAATACGCTCAATATTATAGAAGAAGAATTCTCTGATTCTGGTGTGATTTTCAATTCTAACTTAAGCGCCTATTTATAAGAAAATGCTAGAACGCCATAGGAGACTAAAATAATAAAATAATATTATTTCAAAAAAATTTCTACACACACCTCTTGGACCAAAATTCTGCCACCACAAGTGGGGCCCACCAAAAATTAGAATTTCCACACCAACCAAAGTGGGGCCCACCATGTTTTTAAATAAAAATATTTAATTTCCAAAACTTCAATAATTCATAATAAATAGCCCTTTTATCATAAAAATATGAATTTTATGTCCATTCCACACAAAATCGAATTCTCTACAACTTTACAGAAGAAAGTTTTTCCAAATTCCAAACAGAAAATATCCGAAATCCACAAACAGATGATTTTTAACACCTCTTAAAATTCATAACAAATCATACGCTAATTTTTAAAGGTTCAAAATTTGTGGACATATACTCAACTTATATATGTATAACATATCCAAAAATCAACAATCCAACGGTCGGATCAAAATTATAACTCACGCAATAGAGCTTTAAGAACACTGATTTAATTTTTTAATACCTCTAATCCGACAAAATACTGATAAAATACCTCAACATTAATTCCTTCATTTATAACCACATAAAATAAATAAATCCATCATTTATATCCGCATCGAATAAATATTTCCTTATCAATAATTAATTATTCACAAATAATATCACAGAATCATAATAATGACAACCAGGTAGTTCCCAGGATAGAGGGGGCTTTCCGATAAGGATTTCTCCTTATTGGCATGCAATTAGGTGACCAAACCTCTCCTTGACAGATCTTTCTAGACATTGCCAATAATGCTATCTAATAATATTATTCAAATAATATGAATTATTGATTTGATAATGAGAAATACTGTGCAGTGACAATTATTGAAACAACAATAATATAAAATATCAACGCAGCAATTATTGAATCAATAAAATAAAATATTGAATAATAATTATTGTAACAATTATTGAGCAGAACTGAGTGACTTCTCACGTAAGCATCAATAATCAATACAGTATACTTACTATGCAACTACTACGACATTCTTTTTTTTACTATCTTTGGGTAGTTCAATGATTAATTAATCTTAACAACTACGCCGATTTATATAAAAGATATTTTTATCATTTTCTCAATCCGACAATAATTTCCGTTGTGGGGTCCACCAATGATTGTGCCGGTTATATTTAATATTCCCTCGTTAAAACGAATATTCCCAACCAATTGAATATAATATAATAACTTGCGTACTTTGCAAAATTTATAAATATTACCCACAACTATAACATTATATTAAATTCACTCCATAATATTCAAAATGATATTTATAGAAAATTCATCTTTATTCATAAAAGTTGGGTCTCTTAACCTCCTCTTCTTATGAAATTTTGCCCTCGAAATTAGAAGTACGTACGCACTGTATATCGAAGAGATAAGGATACCTTGATTTCATTTTAGATTCTAACTCTCAGGTCATTTCCTCAACATCGTGATTTCTCCACAAAACTTTGACTTGAGGTATAACCTTGTAGCGTAAAATATGCTCCTTCTTATCAAAGATTTTAACAGGAACCTCTTCATACGTTAAATCTTCCGCTATTTCGTCCAGTTCTAACTCAATAATGTGGTTCAGGTCTTTCACATATTTACGTGACATAGATATGTGAAAAACATTATGAACACGAGACATACTTGGCGGTAAGGCGAGTCTATGGGCCACAGTTCCTACTCGTTCGAGGATTAAAAATGGGGCAATAAATCGAGGATTGAGCTTTTCTCTCTTTCCAAATCTCGTAACTCCTTTCCATAGAGCAACACGTAACAACACATGTTCTCCAATATTGAATTCCATGTCCTTTCGATGAAGATCAGCATAACTCTTTTGTTGATCTTGTGAGGTTTTTATACGTTATCGGATCGTTTGAATCTTTTCCGTAATCATACGTACCAACTCCGGTCCCAACAACGTTGCTTCACCCACCTCATCGCAGCATACTGGAGAACAACACTTTCTTCCATACAACGCCTCGAATGGACCCATGCCAATACTTGCTTGATAACTGTTGTTGTAGGAAAACTCCACCAATGGTAAGAACTTGTCCCAACTTCCCTTGAAGTCAAGGACACAGAGTCTAAATAGATCTTCAAGAGTTTGGATAGTCCTCTCTGACTGCCCGTCCGTTTGAGGATAATAAGCCAAACTAAATCATAAATCCGTGCCCATAGCTTTTTGCAAACTAACCCAAAATCTTAAAGTGAATCTTGGGTCTCGATCAGAAACTATGGATACTGGCATACCATACAATCTTACAATCTCGTTTATGTACATACGAGTAAGACGTTCAAGTGTATAAGTTTCTCGTATAGGTAAGAAATGAGCAGACTTGGTCAATCTATCAACAATGACCCAAATTGCATCTATGCCTTGAGAAACCTTGGGAAGAGAGCAGTAACGAAATCCATGGTAATGTGCTCCCACTTCCATTCTGGAATTTCAAGTGGTTGCAATTGTGAGACCCCAAAGTTTATGAATAAAGATTTAAATTTCTCGAAATATTTTTTTTTGAATATTATGGTGTGGATTTGATATAATGTTATAGTTGTGGGTAATATTTATAAATTTTGTAAAGTACGCAAGTTGTTTTATAATATTCGATTGGTCGGGGAATATCCGTTTTAACAGGGAATATTCGTACGATGGCACAATCATTGGTGGACCCCACAACAGAATTATTGTCGGATTGAAAAAATGACAAAAATATTTTATGAAAATAACGGCGGAAGTTTTACAGTTAACTGTTGAAACACCCGGTGTTAGAAGTACAAGAATACGCGTAGTTGCATAGTAGCACATGATATTGATTATTGATGCTTACGTGAGAAGTCACTCAGTTTTGTTCAATTATTGCTTCAGTAATTGTTGCATAATATCTCACGTTAATTGATTCAATTATTGTCGATATTTTATATATTATTAAATCAATAATTGAGACGACGAAGTTATTAATATTATTATTTGCAATATTAACAATGTCTAGAAGTTCGCCAGGAGAGGTTTGGTCACCTAATTGCGCTACCAATAGGAGAAAATCCTTATTGGAAAGCCCTCTATTTCCAGAACGCGACACAATCGATTAATAGTGTGAATTATAATAATGATGATGAAGTTTTGTTTTATTAGTATTATTAATGTAATAAAACGAGAAAAACTTTTTATATAAAAATAATACTTTTATAAAGTTATTCGTTTTATTAGACTATAAATAGAATATATTATATTCTATTATGCATAGTATTTTGCATAGTAAAATCTTTTTATATAAAATAGAATACTTTTATAAAGTTATTTGTTTTATTAGACAATAATTAGAATATATTATATTTTATTATGCATAGTTTGTTTGCATAAGGCTGCATAGTATTTGCATAGTAAAATCTTTTTATATAAAATGTAATACTTTTTAAAAGTTATTCATTTTATTAGATTATAAATAGAATATATTATATTTTATTTAAAAGATTTTGTTTTATTAGAATATTTTATAGTACACCAATCTGGACCGTCCCGCTTAAAAAAGTAAATCAATCAGTCGTTCAGAATTAGTTACTATTCACCCCATTCTTCTAAATAGAAGCTCATTCCTTCATTATTTCTTACGAATTCACTGAAACTCTAGAGAGAGAAACTATAGAGAGAAAGAAGAAAAGTATTTTGCTACTTCACTACTCCTATATCCAATTTGTTTTAAGGTAATGGGTATTATTTCTTTCGTATTCATGAAGAGAACTTCTGTTATTCCATTCTTTATTATTCTGTTGAAATAACCTGTATATGCGAAGTACCGCATAAATGGTGAAATTCTTCTGTTATTTCATTCTTTATTATTTTGTTGGAATAATCTGTATATGCGAAGTATAGCATATATGGTGAAATTATTCTGTTATTCCATACCTTATTATTACATTGGAATAACTTTGTATATGCTGGCAATCGCATACATGGTGAAATTCTTCTCATTATTCCATTATTTATTATTCATTGGAACATCCTGCTTGCAGAATTTCGCTTTGACTTAGTTCCTTTATTTATTATTCTCATTGGAATATCCTCATGCGTATGTTACGCTTCGACCGGGTTCGTTATTTATTATTCTCGCTGGAATATCACATGCGTGAGTTTACGCATGACTTCAGTTCCGTTATTTATTATTACATTGGAATAACTCATCTGGTATATCCATCGCATGCCTGGTGATTTCTTTTGTTATTCCATTCTTATTTATACTCAGTTGGTTAAAATTTTGACTTCTATACTCCATGAAATTAGTAGAATATCCTTGATATTTGCACTTCATCAAGTATCTTTTCATGGAAATATTCTTCTGAGCATTCTTAAATTTTACTCTACAAAGAAGTATCATGTTGACAATTTGGATGTTATTAGTTCCTGAATAAATTAATTCTTGAACTTGTTTTATTGAACTCTTATATCATTGTCATCATCCTCATGTTTATATTTTTTTGAAAGTCATCTGTGGCCTGTAGTGCATAGATGGACTTGGTATGATTATGACCAAGGATTATTCGGTGTAATCATGACCGTAATGTTACAAATGATGTGGTAAAAGTCCTCATTGGCCCGTAGTGCATTGATGGACAGTTGTTAGCATGATCATGACCATTGATGAATACACGAATATCCTTGGCCCGTAGTGCATGGATATTTTTGGTCGTGATACTAATGAATATCCTCGGTAGTAAAAGGAGGATGATGTGGATTATTTATTAAGCTGAGTCCCAGCGATAAAAGTGATGAAAAACCTTTTAAATTATAAAAGATAGTAGATATTATTCTCTACTTGACTCTTTTAATGGATTGCTTGTTCCGCTGTAGTTAAACTTGATGTTTATTATATTGTATCAATTTAACACTATTGAAGGCTAACGATAATTTGTTTTGCAATATCTTAGTCATAATATTTCTTACTGGGCTAGTTGAGCTCATTATTTCTTTCACTGTTCTCTTCAAGAAATGAGAACGTAGCCGGTGTAACGCCCCCAAAATAGGTCCATTCCATCCAACCCATTCTGAGTCGCCAAATATATGGTACGAAAAACAACTACAACTTTATTACAACAATTGTCGTGCAAAATACAACAACACATATGCTGTGAGTTTGGATACAAATATATACCAACTGTAGCACGTCACAATGACACCTTACATAAAGGTATAGTCAAAAACTGTTTTAGAAATTAGAATCTTTGGGAAGTGCTCAAGAAACCTTCGTATATGGGAGGCCATGCTTTTTAGGTTATGGTAGATATCATATGGCCACGAATTATCCTTGGTTGACCTAATAAACCCCAAAGAAAAACGAGAAGATTACTATCATATTCTTCCCAATGGTGAGTCTTCTCTTGACATATCATTATCTCCACTTGTCTCTAATTGGGTATTATACTTCAAACAAACACCAAGATTATATAGGTAGTGCTTGTAAATATACTCAAAGAAGTGGATGAGCACAACCATGTCTTATGATAACACGAGTTTGTATGTCATTAGACATCTTGTATGATAGTGACAAAACACCTTCCAAAGTTGGGTTAAGCCTCACCCTATTTAATTCACCAAAATTAACTATTAAATGATGTATAAAATACAACACACTAAAGTCCCCAATAAAATTATTTCCATACTCTTTAGGGAGAACCTCAACAACTATAGACCACCGCTCTATTCCTTTGTTATCCCCAGCCAACCCAAATACACTTTTATTACACGAAAGGAATTGTGAAACAAAAGGGTGAGCACAACTAGCTCGATAAAGAATATTATAACTAAAGATACATAAATTATCAATAGTCTTCATCAATAATAAATCGAGATTTAGAACATATGGTAGATGATAAAACTTTTCAACCATTGTTGCGGCGAACGAAAGCAATCCATTAAAAGAGTCAAATAGACTATAAAGTCTATTGTCTTCTCCACGTTAAAAGTCCACCAACAATATTTTATCCTCAGTAACATCAATCAACAGTTCCTTTCTACAATCATATGAATAACTCATAATCATAATTGTGATTCTAAATTCCTCTTCTCATCTAGGGCGAAGATAATTTTCATCACCGCCTTTACCGAAACATCAAATATCATGGTTATACCAAATCACGCCTTCTGCTCATAATCATACTAATAAATTCATCTTTGCACCACGGGCCAAAGATATTCATCAACAGCTCATCTTTACACTACAAAAGCAAAGATATTCAACAACAGTCATCTTTGCATTACGAGCCAAAGATATTCATCAATAATTCATCTTTGCTACAAAGCAAAGATATTCAACAACAAAATCATCTTTGCATTACGAGCAAAAGATATTCATCAATAATTCATCTTTGCACTACTGAAAGCTAAGATATTCATCAACAAGTCATCTTTGCACTAAGAGCCAAAGATATTCATATATCAAAGAAATACATAATCATTTCGTGGTTATATAACAATAATTATAACCATGTTGATCAATTCACCTTTGCACTTAAGCTAAAAATATTCAATTGTAAATTCAATGGTCATGATCATACAAGTCAACAATTCAACTTTCGCACTACTGGCCAAAGAGAACCTATAGTCACGATCATACCAATAATCTACTCATCTTTACACTCAAGTCAAAGAGAAATATCATCATTAGGGTTATAAGAATGTTATATAAAAACAATATAATCAAAACATGGTTTTAATTTTAAGAGTAAGATTCATAAATCAACGATAATTTGGTGAGAGAAGAAACCAATTTGTCGTGAATAAGTACCACGTATTTATACATAAATCTTGTATCGTGCGCATAGTAACCTCGACACGAAAAGATAAAGTTTCATAATAAAATTCATATCCATGTTTATAACACCTTAATCCAAATGTTATAAATCACTTAGAAATCTCATAATCTAATATTATTAATATTACAATAATATTTTAATCATTTCTAAAACTTATAAACAATTTAATTAAATTGTTTACACTTTACTAATTAATGCATTTAATCATCATAAAATGCCAAACTCATAAGATTTCATCACCAATAACCAAAACCCTCATCAAAAATCTGCATATACCTCGTATATGATTCTCAAGCCATACAATCATATTTTCCAATTTTCTTACTTCACATAACATATTTAATTCATTTACTCATAACTAGAATATTTTCATGAAAAATACCAAATCAGTTCCAAAATATTTCTTTTCTGGGATTTAGCATAACATAGTCCCATATTGAACATATATTTTCTCAAAATTTTAAAAATTCATTTACTATTTTTCATATGGCCAAAACCACCGAATATTTAAACATTTATCATAAATTATACTTTTATCCAAAACTTCTGAAATTTACACGGTATACTTATATTATATAGATGTACTCCCAATAAAAATTTCATCAATTTTGGAGTTAATTACAAGGAGTTATAAATAGTTACTTTTAAAATAGTCTTTTCTCATAAAATCCATAACTCCTAATCTATACATCCAAAAATCGCCATTTTGGACACACTCTACAAAAACTCATCAAAATATCATTTTAAATTTTTCCAGAATTTTTGAAGGTTCAGAAAAATTTCAAACTAAAAACATAATAACCCTTAAAATCCCTTTACTATCCCTTACCTCAAAAAAGCGATTATTGAATGGAATAACTATTTGAATCGAACTTGCAATCAGATAGCAATACTCAAAGTATACTCAAAATACTCATAAGAATACGCTCGATAATATAGAGAGAAAAAACTTCAGTTTTAATGTGATTTTCAATTCTAACATAAGCACCTATTTATAGGAAAATACTTAGAACACCAAAGCAAGAAAATTTAATAAAATATTAATATATATTATTTTTATTCCAAAGCACACTTATTTTGCTTCAAAACCTCAGCCACCAAACAGCCCACCTCACAAGACTTGCACAAAAAACGTTTTGTTATTTAAATTATTTTAAACTTCCAAAATCAATTATTTCAGAGCTTCAGAACTTTAATAATTCATAATAAATAGTCCTTTTATCAAAAAATTCGAATCTCGCGAGTTTTTATAGGAAATTCAATTCTCTACAACTTTGCAGAAGAAAGTTTTTCCAAATTCCAAACAGAAATTTACCGAAATCCACAAACGGACGATTTTACAGTCTATAATCAAATTTCAGTCAAGAAATGGGGTCCACCGACATGTTTAACATGTTTTAAACATTTATTGTAACAAAAATATTCTTCCTCTTCATATACTCATATATTCCACATTCACTGTAAAATATCACCATTATTATATTATTAAAATAATATATTTAAATGAATTATTTTATCAGAAAAAGATAAAATATTAATTTTCAACAATTGTCACTTTAAAAATTTTCTCCATCTATATCCACAGAAAATAAATATTTTTCTCATCATAAAATCAATAATTAATTATTCACAAATAATATTACATAATCACAATATTAACAACTGTGCGCTTCCTGGAAAGAGAGGCTTTCCAATAAGAATTTCTCTCTACTTGGCCGCAATTAGGTGACCAAACCTCTCCTTAGATGAGAACTTTCTAGGCATTGCCAATAATGTTATCCAATAATATTATTCAGATAATATGAATTATTGCTCTGATAATGGAAAATATTGTATCGTGACAATTATTGAAACAACAATAATATAAAATATCAACGTAGCAATTATCGAATCAATAAAATAAAATATTGAACAGTAATTACTGTAACAATTATTGAGTAATGCCTTCTTACGAAAAAAATTATCATGTTTCATGAATAGTACTCGTGAATAGTAACTCGTGAATAGTAACTCATGAATAGTAACTCGTGAATAGTAACTCCTGAATAGTAACTCGTGAATAGTAACTCGTGAATAGTAACTCATGAATAGTAACTCATGAATAGTAAAAAAAATTGAATACTTTTATTTCATAAAATTCGGGGTCTTACAGCCGGGACTAGTCGGGGAACGGAGTGACGGTCCGAGATGGTGTCTTAGTAGTCCTCACTATTCTATAAAATAGTGTAATAATAAATGTAATGAGGACTTATTACGAGAGTGGATATTGTCTGAAGATAATATGTGTATTAAAACTCACGACTCTTGTTGTATATTTAAGATTGTATTTGTATTACGTACCATGTATTTGGCGACTTCGTAATAGGTGATGTATACCTATTTTGGGGTGTCACAGTTAATATCAAAGCTTAGGATATGATCCTCATTTGAAATGTGAGATAAGAAGTAGGAGGGAGAGACGGAGAATTCTTTTCGCTAGTATGACCTACCTAAGTTTATTTGGTTTTTAATTGGTCATTGAGTATAGGGATAATATGTGATATGTTAATTAACCCTTGTTTTGTGGCGATTTGAAAATGACATCCGAGAATGTTGAGAACATCAATGGAGTACAGAGAGACCGCTTGAGTCTCCACAGTCAATAATCGTGACAATGTGCATCGTGAAGGCGACAATCCTCGTGCAAACAACAACACCGAATGATGATGAACGATGGAATGTTCGTGAGGCTTTATGCAATTCATGCAACATCAGGCAAGAGCGGCTTTTGTCCAAAATGCAGGTGGAAACACTGGCAACTCTCGGATGGTCACCGCTAAGCAGTTTAAGGAACTGGGACCACCGGAGTTTTTTGGAGAGCCAAAACCACTTAAGGCAGAGATGTGGATAAAGCAGATCTACAAGATATTTGATGTCTTGGGATGCTCCGAGGAGCAAAAGGTTCCCTTTTCCACCTTCATGTTGCGAGTAGAGGTAAATTACTGGTGGGAATCTGTAAAGCGTACTCAACCTGCCGCACGGAAGATGACTTGGGAGAAGTTCCAAGAATTATTGAACGACAAGTACTTTCCCAAAATTATTCGTCACATGAAAGAGGTATAGTTCATCAAGCTGGAGCAAAATAACATGACCGTGTCGCAGTACGAAGCCAAGTTCACCGAGTTGTCCCGGTTTACGTCCCATTTGGCTGATAATGAGGAGAGAATGACGTGAATGTTTCTAAGAGCTTTGAAACCGGAGATACGTCAATATCTTATCTCTCATAAACTGTGTTTATATTCAGATGTTGTTAATAGGGCTCAGTTATTGGAGCGCGATAATGAGTCAACCCAACCAAAAGAGCGCAAAAGAAAATGATAATACCAGTGATAGCAGTCATCAAAGCGGTGACAATAAGCGTGTAGGGAATCAACATGCCAAAAATGGTAACCACTTCGGTGGTAATCATGGCCAAAACAATAAGAATGAACATTTCAAGAAGAAGAGATTCAACAATGATGGAAAGACGTCAGCACCAGCATCCGTTGTTAAGGAAGGAGAACGACCACCTATCATATGTTTCAAATGCGGAGGGGAGGGACACATCAGTCCAAACTGCACGATGCCATCCAAAGAATGTTATAATTATGGAAAAGAAGGTCACCTAGCCTAATTTTGTCGTTCACCGAAGATAAGTTCAGCTAGGATGGATGCACCAAAGGCGGATACGGACAAAACAAAGTCGGTGGTTTCAGGAAGAGCGTTTTTCGTGACTTCTCAAAAAGCGAATGACCCGAATGAAATTAGTACGGGTTAGTTAATTATAAATTCTTGCGAAGTCTATACCTTATTAGATACCGGTTCTACCCATTCTTTTATCTCTCTTGCTTGTGATCAACGTTTAAATTTGACCCCAGCGAAGTTAGACTTTGACTTATTGGTTGAAACTTCGATAGTAGAAACCTTCGTTACCTCTACTATTTATAATCTTGTTGATTCAAATCGACATTTTCACGTTACCTGTCGATCTTATCTCTTTGAAAATACTTGCCTTTGATGCGATTTTTGGAATCGATTAGTGAACTACTCATCAAGCTTTTTGTAAGGTTATTAGCTTTCATATTCCTAACCAACCTGTTATGCGAATTCAAGCAACCAAACCACTAAAGTCAATCATTGTTATATCAAGTCATAAGTAAAGTGCCTCGAGCCTTTCGCTGGTGACTTCCTTGTGCGGAATGCACCGAAGCCAGACTTTCTGTAGGCGGCGTCATGAATGACGATGACAAGTTGATAGGTATCAAGGTGGCGTGCTGTCCAAGTCTTGGATGAGAGTCACAGTTTGAATGATATTTCTATTATTAATAAATTTCCTGACGTATTCTTGAAGACTTCGTAGCCTACCCCTAGAACGTGAAATCGAATTTTGTATTGACCCCAGTACAAAACCCATTTCTAAAGCCCTTAAATATTTCTTCAACTAAAACAAACATAACATGCGCCAAGGACATTGGCTCGAGCTGTTGAAGATTACGATCGTACCATTCAATATCATCGTGGAAGAGGGAACGTGGTAGCTGACGCGTTGAGTAGAAGATCGTATGCGTTTACGAGTGCGATGTTGTTAACATAAAAACCCATTTCGTATAACTTACAAATGATGAAGATAGAGTTAAAAGACTCCAGGGACCCACGTGAAGATAACGAATATATGAGTAGAATCGACTTTAATCGATAAAGTTAAAGCCGCTAAAGCTACACACCCGAATCTGATGAATATGAAGAAGAAGGTTCAAGAAGGCGTTATCTCAACCCTCGATTTAATTGGCCCATTTGAAATCCTCGATCGAGTAGGAACTGTGGCCTATAGACTCATTTTACCGCCAAGTATGTCGCGTGTTCATAACGTTTTTCACGTATCGTTGTTAGTAAAAACTTAGTCTTGGGGGACTTTGGAGCCAAATTTCAGAATAATTAATGAATCTAAAAAATTATGAAATCATGAGGGTTTTATAGAGCATGTTACAAGCTTTCCATAGCCTCAAAAATGGACTAATTCCGATGACGGACGAAGAAGTTATGAAGATTTGAAGTATGTGTGCCAAAAGTTGCAAAATTTGGAAAATTGGAGTTAAGTGCCAAGGGTCGAGCGCCTAGGCGCTAGGCTCGATACTTAGATTCTTCTCTTGGGCACCTAGGCGCTTGCCCAAGGCCAAATCTGGGCGCCTAGGCACCGGTCAAGTGTTAAGCCAAAATCTATCCGGACGTCCTTTAGTAAATTAGGCACAACTTTTTCATACGAACTCCGATTGAGGTGATTCAGGATGATTCGGAAAGATAACGAATAGACCTATAACTTTCATTCTTTATATTTTGAGATTTGAGGTCGGTATCATGGCCTAAAATGGCTATTTTAGGGAGTGATGTGCATTTAGAGGCAATCGGAGGACATCGGGCATACACGTATGCAACGTGTAATGTTTTCGACGATAAAGGTATTCAAGGTTATACCTCAAGAGTTGGAATATGAAATGAAGTCAAGGTATCCATACCTCTTCGGCATACCAGGTACGTACGTAAATTTCGAGGGCGAAATTTCATAAGGAGGGGAGATTGTGAGACCCCAAAGTTTATGAATAAAGATTTAAATTTCTCAAAATATTTTTTTGAATATTATGGTGTGGATTTGATATAATGTTATAGTTGTGGGTAATATTTATAAATTTTGTAAAGTACGCAAGTTGTTATATAATATTCGATTGGTCGGGGAATATTCGTTTTAACAGGGAATATTTGTACGACGACACAATCATTGGTGGACCCCATAACGGAATTATTGTCGGATTGAAAAAAGGACAAAAATATTTTATGAAAATAACGGCGGAAGTTTTACCGTTAACTGTTGAAACACCCGGTGTTAAAAGTACAGGAATACGCATAGTTGCATAGTAGCACACGGTATTGATTATTGATGCTTACGTAAGAAGTCACTCAGTTTTGTTCAATTATTGCTTCAATAATTGTTGCATAGTATCTCACGTTAATTGTTTCAATTATTGTCGATATTTTATATATTATTAAATCAATAATTGAGACGACGAAGTTATTAATATTATTATTTACAATATTAATGATGTCTAGAAGTTCTGCCAAGGAGAGGTTTGGTCACCTAATTGTGCGCCAATAGGGAGAAATCCTTATTGGAAAGCCCCCTCTTTCTTGGGAACGACTTAGTCGATTAATAGTGTGAATTATAATAATGATGATGAAGTTTTATTTTATTAGTATTATTAATATAATAAAACAGAAAAGCTTTTTATATAAAAATGTAAATACTTTTATAAAGTTATTCATTTTATTAGACTATAAATAGAATATATTCTATTCTATTATGCATAGTGTTTTGCATAGTAAAAAATCTTTTTATATAAAATAGAATACTTTTATAAAGTTATTTGTTTTATTAGACAATAATTAGAATATATTATATTTTATTATGCATAGTATTTGTATAAAGGTCTACATAGTGTTTGCATAGTAAAATCTTTTTATATAAAACAGACTAATTTTATAAAGTTATTCGTTTTATTAGATTATAAATAGAATATATTATATTTTATTTAAAAGATTTTATTTTATTAGAATATTTTATAGTAAACCAATCTGGACCGTCCGTTTAAAAGTAAATCAATCTAGACCGTTCAAGAATTAGTTACTATTCAGTCCATTCTTCTATAAATAGAAGCTCATTCCTTTATTATTTCTTACGAATTCACTGAAACTCCAAAGAGAGAAACTATAGAGAGAAAGAAGAAAAACATTCTACTACTTCACTACTCCTATATCCAGTTTGTTTTAAGGTAAGGGGTATTATTTATTTCGTATTCATGAAGAGAACTTTTGTTATTCCATTCCTTATTATTCTATTGGAATAACCTGTATATGCGAAGTACCGCATACATGGTGAAATTCTTCTATTATTTCATTCTTTATTATTATGTTGGAATAATCTGTATATACGAAGTACCACATACATGGTGAAATTCTTCTGTTATTCCATTCCTTATTATTCTGTTAGAATAACCTGTATATGCGAAGTATCGCATGCATGGTGAAATTCTTATGTTATTCCATTATTTATTATTCTGTTGGAACATCTTGTCGGTCATGCAATTTTGCACGACTCGGTTCCGTTATTTATTATTCTGTTGGAATATCCTCAATCAGCGCGCGTTCTACGCATGACTGGTTTCGCGTTATTTATTATTCATTGGAATATACTTTATGCATGCGGTCTATCGCATGCTCGGTGATTTCTTTTGTTATTCCATTCTTATTTATACTCAACTGGTTAAAGTTTTGACTTCTATACTCCATGAAATTAGTGGAATATCCTTGATATTTGGCTTCATCCAAAGATCTCTTTTTATGGAAATATTCTTCTGAGCATTCTTAAATTTTACTCTACAAAGAAGTATCATGTTGGCAATTTGGATGTTATTAGTTCCTGACTAAATTAATTCTTGAACTTGTTTTATTGAACTCTTATATCATTGTCATCATCCTCATGTTTATATTTTTTTTGAAAGTCATCTGTGGCCTGTAGTGCATAGATGGACTTGGTATGATTATGACCAGGGATTATTCGGTGTAATCATGACCGTAATGTTACAAATGATGTGGTAAAAGTCCTCATTGGCCCGTAGTGCATTGATGGACAGTTGTTGGCATGATTATGACCATTGATGAATACACGAATATCCTTGGCCCGTAGTGCATGGATATTTTTGGTCATGATACTAATGAATATCCTCGGCAGTAGTGTGTGGATGATGTGGATTATTTATTGTTTGAGTCCCAAATGATAAAAGTGATGAAAACCCTTTTAAATTATAAAAGATAGTAGATTTTATTCTCTACTTGACTCTTTTAATGGATTGTTTGTTCCGCTGCAGTTAAACTTGATGTTTGTTATATTATATCAGTTTAACACTGTTGAAGGCTAACGATAATTTGTTCTGCATTATCTTAGTCATAATATTTTTACTGGGCTAGTTGAGCTCACCTTTTCTTTCACTGTTCTCTTCAGGAAATGAGAATGTAGCCGGGACTAGTCGGGGAACGGAGTGACGGTCCGAGATGGTGTCTTAGTAGTCCTCACTATTCTATAAAATAGTGTAATAATAAATGTAATGAGGACTTATTCTGAGAGTGGATATTGTCTAGAAGACAATATTTGTATTAAAACTCACAACTTGTGTTGTATATTTAAGATTGTATTTGTATTCTGTACCATGTATTTGGTGACTCAGAATAGGTGATGTATACCTATTTTGGGGGCGTCATAGCAATGGACCTTTTAGTACTTGATGCTCCACCTTGACTCGTTGACAAGTTAAACACCTTGAGATAAACTCCGCTATCTCTCTCTTCATATTGCTCCACCAAAATGTATGTCGAAGATCATGATACATTTTTATACTCCCAAGATGGATTGCAAACGGTGTATTGTGCGCCTCCATCATGATTTTATACTTTAAATCAGGGTCGTTAGGAACACAAAGTCTGGAATTGACTCGTAGTATTCCTTCTTCATCGATTCTTGCTTCCGGCATAGCACCTTCTTGCACTTTCTTCCTCATATGCATCGCCTCCAGTCCAGTAGCTTGAAAGCAGCCTTTAACTTTATCGATTAAAGTCGGTTCTACTCAGTTATATCGCCATCATCACATGGGTCCCTGGAGTCTTTAACTCTATCTCCATCCTTTGCAAGTCATACAAAATGGGCCTTTGCGTTAACAATATCGCACTCGTACCCACATATGATCTTCTACTCAATGCGTCAGCTACTACGTTCGCTTTACCAGGATGGTATTGAATGGCATGATCATAATCTTTCAACAGTTCAATCCAACGTCGTTGCCATATGTTGAGTTCCTTTTGGGTGAAAAAATATTTGAGGCTTTTATGATCCGTAAAGATCTCCACTTTCTCCCCATTCAAGTAATGCCTCTAAATTTTAAGTGCGAAGACAACATCTGCCAACTCTAGATCATGAGTAGGATAATTCCTCTCATATTCTTTGAGTTTCCGAGAGGCATAAGCTATAACTTTCCTATGTTGCATGAGAACACATCCTAACCCTTTGTCCGAAGCATCACTGTAGATGACAAATCCCTCCGAGCCAGATGGTATTGTCAGAAAAGGTGATGAAATGAGTCTCCTCTTGAGTTCTTGAAAACTCTTCTCACATTCCACGCTCCAACTGAATTTTGTATCTTTTCGAGTCAGCTGAGTTAATGGAGTAGCGATTCGAGAAAACCCTTCTACAAATCTCCGATAATAACCAGCTAAGCCGAGAAAGCTACGTACTTCGGACACTGATTTAGGTTGCTCCCAGCTTTGAATAGCTTCAATCTTTGCTGAGTCAATAGATATTCCATGACTTGATACTACGTGCCCAAGGAATGCTACTTCCTCAAGCCAGAACTCGCATTTCTTCAACTTGGCGTAATGCTTGTTTTCACGAAGCTTTTGGAGTATCAGCCTCAAATGTTGCTCATGATCTTCACAGTTTTTGGAATATATAAGGATGTCATCAATAAAGATGACCACAAAGTGATCCAAATACTCTTTGAATACTCGGTTCATTATATTCATGAAGGCAGCAGGAGCATTAGTCAATCCAAAAGACATGACTAGGAATTTATAATGCTCGTACCAAGTTCTGAAAGCCGTCTTTAGAATGTCATCGGTTCTAATCTGTAACTGATGATATCCAGAACGAAGATCGATCTTTGAAAAAAATTTGGCACCTTGCAACTGGTCAAACAGGTCATCAATACGTGGCAATGGGTTCCTATTTTTAATGGTGACATGATTCAACTCCCGATAATCAATACAAAGTCGCATACTGCCATCTTTCTTCTTCACGAATAGAACAGGAGCGCCCCAAGGAGACGTACTAGGATGAATGAAACTGATGTCTAACAATTCCTGCAATTGAGTCGTTAACTCCTGAAGTTCAATAGGAGACATTCGATATGGGGCTTTGGAAATGGGTTTTGTACCAGGTTCAAGGTCGATACAAAAGTCAATTTCACGCTCTGGGGGTAGGCCAGGAAGTTCTTTAGGGAATACGTCAGAAAATTTATTAACAATAGAAATATCATTCAAAACTGACGTATTTTTGTTTAAATCTGTGACATGAGCTAAGAAAGCTTGACATCCATTTTTCAATAAACGAATAGCTTTATGGCTTGAGATGACAGTGATTGATTTTAATGGTTTGGTTCCTTGAATTCACATAATAGGTCAGTTAGGAATATGGAAGCTAACAACCTTATAAAAATAATCCATTTTTGCTTGATGAGTAATTAACCAATCAATCCCTAGAATTACGTCAAATGCAAGTATTTTCAATGAAACAAGATCGATAGGTAATGTGAGGGTACCAATTTGAACCAAACAAGACTTATAAACAGTGGATGTAATGAAGGTTTCTCCCAACGGAGTTTCAATAAATAAGTCAAAGTCTAATTTCTCCGGAGTCAAATTTAAACGTTGAGCGCAAGTAGGAGAAATAAAAGAATGGGTAGAACCGATATCAAATAAGGTATAGACTTCGCTAGAGTTTATGATAAGCTTACCCGTGATGACCTCGTTCGGTTTCCTTACTTTCTGGGAGGTCACGACAAACGCTCTCCCTTGAACTACCGGCTTTGACTTTTTTGGGACGACCTTTGGTGCCTCCATCCCAGCTGGACTTGTCTTCGGTGCACGGCAAAATCAGGCTAGGTGACCTTCTCTTCCACAATTATAACATGCTTTGGACTACATCGCGAAGTTTGGACTAATATGTCCCTCCCCTTTGTATTTGAAGCATATGATAGGTGGTCGTTCTCCTTCC
Organism: Panax quinquefolius; assembly: GCA_020205615.1. Taxonomy (NCBI): domain Eukaryota; kingdom Viridiplantae; phylum Streptophyta; class Magnoliopsida; order Apiales; family Araliaceae; genus Panax; species Panax quinquefolius. The sequence goes on from CM035154.1 coordinate 71,110,822, forward strand.
TTAACAACGGGTGCTGGTGCTGATGTGTGACGCCCCCAAAATAGGTATACACAACACCCATTCTGAGTCGCCAAATACATGGTACAGAAACAACTACAACTTTATTATTACAACAGTAAAACTGTGAGTTTGAATACAAATATTATCTTCTAGACAATATCTATACTCAAATAAATCCTCATCACATTATTGATTCATTATTTTACAAAAATGGTGAGGACTACTAAACAACTCTCTAGAATCTTCATTCCATACCCCGACTAGTACTTCGCTACATTCTCGCCTCCCGAGAAGAAAAATGGAACAACAAGGAAAAGGGTGAGCTCAACTAGCCCAAGAAGAATATTATGACTAAGATAATATACAACAAATTATCGTTAGTCTTCAACAGGAAAAATGATAGAATACAATAGACAACAAGTTTCGAGATCAATATTCGCAATGAAATAATAATTCATAGAAGAGTTACGTAGAGAATGAAATCTACTATAATCTATGAATTTAACAGTCCATCATCAATATTTTATCCTCAGTAACATCAATCAATATGCATCTCGAATCAAATATTCATCTTTGCACTACAGCCAAAGATATTCATCACTGGTCATGTTCATTTAAACACTGCTCATCTTTGCACTACAGCCAAAGATATTAATCAATCCACATCATGTTCATCTCAACACTGCTCATCTTTTCACTACAAAAGAAAGATATTCTTCAAATCATTCATCTTTGCACTACAGTGCCAAAGATATTCCATAATATCATCATTTAAGACCGAGGATGATGAAAATATTTTTAAAAAACGAATCCAAAGAAACAAAATGACAAGGATTAAGGATTAAGGATTCGTACTTGGTTTTATCCACGCCCAAAAATACCTCAAAAATAATCATAGTGGTGTAAAATTCAAGAATGATCAAAACATGGATACAATCGAAGCTAGTATCCGAATAGATATTTTGGACAAAAAGAAGAAATTTTATTTTTCTATTGAATAGTCCGAGTATACATGAATAGTGTCAGATATCGTGAATAGTGCATAGATATCGTGAATAGTAACTCTCGACACCAAAAGATAGAAATTCCACAAAAAACATCTTCACGCTTCATGAATAGTACTACTCGTGAATAAGAACTCATGAATAGTAACTCGTGAATAGTAACTCATGAATAGAATAACCCATGAATAGTAACCCATACGAAAAAAGTTCCAAATTTGATAAAAACTTCAGATCAACATTTCAAAGATAATGATATTGAAGAAATAATATCATTACAAAAAAATAATATCCCTTACCTCGAAAGATCAAGATTTCTAGCTAGAATACCGGATATAGTCAAGGAACTTTACACCGCCTAGCAATACTCAAAGTATACTCAAAATACTCACAAGAATACGCTCAAAATATCGAGAGAGAAATAGAGAGAAACTTCAGCTTTACGGTGTGATTTTCAATTCTAACCTAAGCACCCTATTTATAGGAAAATGCTTAGAACACCAAAGCGTAAAATTTAATATAATATTAATATAATTATACAAATTTTCCTTAGCCCACCTTTTTGGTCAAAACACCAGCCACACATGTTAATGATGTCCAAAAAAATACAAAAACGTTTTTCTTAACAAAAATAATTTAAACTCCCAAAATCAATTATTTCAAGCTTCGAACTTCAATAATTCATAATAAATAGCCCTTTCATTAGAAAATTCGAATCTCGCGAGTTTTTTATAGGAAATTCAATTCTCTACAACTTTGCAGAAGAAAGTTTTTCCAAATTCCAAACAAAAAATCGACCGAAATCCACAAACGGGCGATTTTACATTATAATCAAATTTCTGATCAATAATTGTGTCCACCAACACACAAAACATGTGTTAAACATTTAATGCCACAAAAATACTCTTCCTCCTCATATACTCATATATCCCACATTCATTGTAAAAAATATCACCGTTAATATATTATTAAAATAATATATTTAAATGAATTATTTTATCGTAAAAAGATAAAATATTAATTTTCAACAATTGTCATAAAAAATTTTCTCCATCTATATCCACATAAAATCAATATTTTCTCATCATATAAATCAATAATTAATTATTCACAAATAATATTACGTAATCACAATATTGACAACCAGTGCGCCTCAGAAAGAGGGGCTTTCCAATAAGAATTTCTTCTTCTTGGCGCCAGCAATTAGATGACCAAACCTCTCCTTAGATGTAACTTTCTAGACATTGCCAATAATGTTATCTAATAATATTATTCAAATAATATGAATTATTGCTTCGATAATGAAAGATACTTGTAATGACAATTATTGAAACAACAAAGAATATAAAATATCAACGCAAAGAATTATTAACTCAATAAAATACTTTGAGCGATTAATTACCGTAACCATTATTGAGTAGTGCCTTCTCACGTAAGAATCAATAATTGGTGCAATACCGTGCTACTCTACTCTCAACAACGCCAGATTAGTGTGTTTTAACCAACGGGTATTCCAATAAGATAATCTAAACAACTACGCCAAGTATTTAAAAACAACTTATATTTGTCATTTTCTTCATCCAATCGCTTTCAGTTATGGGCCCCACACATGGTCATAGCTACCGTCATATTTAATATTCCCCGACAATGCATTTAATATTCCACGACCAAACGAATATTCCCCGACAACAATGAATATTTTATAACCACTTGCTTATTTTGAAATATTTGCGTATTTAACCCTTAACTATCCACATTAATCAAATCAACCCTTACTATTTCAAAATAATAAATAAAGGAAATTCCTTTTTATTTAAAAATTTCGGGGTCTTACAACCTCCCCTCCTTATGAAATTTCGTCCTCGAAATTGACGTACGTACCTGGTGTTTTGAAAAGGTGAGGATACCTCGCTTTCATTTTCGCTTTCAATTCCTGGTCATTTCCTCTATAAGCATGATTTCTCCACAAAACTTTAACTTGTGGTATGACCTTTCACGCGATAGGACATGCTCCTTCCTATCCAAAATCTTGACAGGTACCTCCTCATACGTTAAGTCTTCGGCTATCTTGTCCGGTTCTAACTCAATAACGTGGTTCGGGTCTTTCAGATATTTACGAAGTACAGATATGTGAAACACATTATGAACACGAGACATACTTTGAGGTAACGCAAGTCTATAGGCTACATTTCCTACTTGGTCAAGAATTTGAAATGGACCGATAAATCGTGGATTGAGCTTTCTCTCTTCCCAAATCTTGTAACTCCCTTCCATGGAGCAACTCGCAATAATACATGATCCCCACACTAAATTCCACGTCCTTTCGATGAAGATTCGCATAACTCTTTTTCGATCTTGTGCCGCTTTGTATACGTTGTCGAATCATTAGTCATATCGTACTAACTCCCGGGTCCCAACAATGTTGCTTCACCCACCTCATCCCAACATATTGGAGAATGACATTTTGTCCATATAATGCTTCAATGGAACCATGCCTATATTTGTTTAATAACTATTGTTGTATGAGAATTCCACCAATGGCAAGTACTTATCCCAACTTCCTTTGAAATCTAGGACACGAGTTTTAATATATCTTCAAGAGTTTGAGTAGTCCTTTCTCGATTGCCCATCCGTTTGAGGATGGTATGCCAAATCAATCGTAAATTGCGCCCATAGCTTTCTACAAACTAACCCAAAATCATGAAGTGAATCTTGGGTCACGATCTAAAACTATGGATACTGGCATGCCATGCAATCTCACAATCTCATTTACGTACATACGAGAAAGACGTTCAAGGAATAAGTCTCTCGATCGGTAAGAAATGAGCGAGACTTGGTTAATCTATCAACAATAACCCAAATAGCATTGATGCCTTGAGAAACCGTAGGAAGACCCGTAATGAAATCCATGGTAATGTGTTCCCACTTCCATTCCTAATCTCAAGTGGTTGCAACGGACCCTTAGGTACTAGATGCTCTGCCTTTACACGTTAAGCAAGTTAAACACATCGAGATAAACTACGCGATCTCTCTCCTCATATTGCTCCACCAAAATGTATGTTGAAGATCATAATACATTTTGGTACTCCCAGGATGGATTGCAAATGGTGTATTGTGTGCCTCCATCATAATCTTGTTCTTCAAATCGAGTCGTTAGGAACACAAAGTCTAGAGTGGACTCAAGTATTCCTTCTTCATCAATTCTCGCCCCTAATAGCTCCTTCTTGTACTTTCTTCTCGCATCATTTCCGGCCGGTGGCTTGAGCAACCTTAACTTTTTCTATTAAAGTTGGCTCTATCGATACTTGACATCATCGCACTTTTCGTTCCGCATATGATCTTCTACTCAACGCGTCGCCTACCACGCTTCGCTTTTCCAAGATGGTATGGTTAGAATATGTGTCGAAATGAGTCGCCTCTTGAGCTCTTGGAAAATCTTCTCGCATTCCTCGCTCCATACTGAATTTTGTATCTTTTTCGAGTCACTAAGTTAACGAAATAGCGATTCGAGAATATCCTTCAACGAATCTCCGATAATAACCAACTAAGCCTGAAAGCTACGTATTTCGATAATCGACTTAGGTTGCTCTCAATCGTGACTCATATCCCAATCTTGGATAAAGACGTCACAATGACACCTATCGCTTTACTATCGCATCGAATATGACGTCCCCTACAGAGAGTTCGCTTAGGTGAATTCCACAAAGGAAGTCACAAAATAAAGGCTCAGGTACCAAATTCTATAGTTGAATTTTAACTCCTGAAGTTCAATAGAGCCATTCGATATGAGATTTTAGAAATGAGTTTTGTACCGGGTTCAAAGTCGATACAAAATTTAATATCGAAGCTTTGGGAGTAAGCCAAGAAATTCTTCGAAAATACGTCAGGAAAAATCAATAACAACAGGAATATTATTCAAATCTGACGTGTCTTTATTCAAATCCATAACATGGACTAAGAAAATTTGACATCCGTAATAAACGAATGACTTCATGGCTTGATATGAAAATGTTTGACTACAATGGTTTGATTGCTTGAATTGAATAACAAAGTTGCTTAGAATATGAAAACTAACAACCTTACGAAAATAATCAATTTTAGCATGATGAGTAGTTAACCTTAAAATCACATCAAAACAAATATCTCTATAGAAATAAGGTTAACAGGTAATGTGATAGTGCCAACCTGAATCAAGCAAGATTTATAAACAGTGGATGTGATGAAAGTTTCTCCTAACGGAGTTTCCACAGATAGGTCAAAGTCTAATTTCTCCGGAGTCAAGTTTAAACGTTGAGCGCAAGTAAGAGAGATAAAAAGAATGGGTAGAACCGATATCTAGTAAGGTATATACTTCAAGAATTTATAATTGACTAACCTGTGCTAACTTCGTTCGGGTTCTCAGCATTTTGACCGGCCACGACAAAACGCTCTTCCCTAATCGTTGACTTTGACTTTTCTCGGGATGATCTTTTGAGTCACCGTCCCCATTGAACTAGGTTTCGCTATCTGCATAATCTCGATCTCGCGATATGTCCTTCCTTTCCACAACTATAGCATACCTTAAACTGTTGTGGGCGGTTAATGATATGTCCCTCTTTCCCGCATTTATAACATACGACCGGTGGTCGTTCTCCTCCCTTAAAACTAGTTGCTACTGGCGCTGACGTCTTCACATGGTCGTTGTTGAATCTCCTCTTTTTAAAATCTCCTCCCGACTCGCTTCTTCTATTTTCATGGCCACGATTACCACCAGAGTGGTTACCGCTGCCTTTATCAGTATTCTTCTTTCTCCGCCGGTTATCGTTATTACGATGATCGCTATCTTCTGAGATGATCCTGGTTATGGTCCCTCGGTTGAACGTACTCGTTATCTCGCTCTAACAACTGAGCCCTGTTGACAACATCTGAATAGAGAGAAAATTTATGAGAAATGAGATACTGACGTATGTCGGGTTTCAAACCTCTCAGAAACATCCGCGTCATCGCTGTTCCTCATTCTCCACCAAATGAGGTGCAAACTCGATAACTCCGCGAACTTCGCCAGCCTCGTCGGGACACCGCCATGTTATTCTCGCTCTAGTCTAATAAACTCTACTTCCTTCATATGACGAATACTTTCGGGGAAGTACTTGTCATTGAACTGCTTCAAACGCTCTCCCATGACATCGCCGAGTGCAAAATGGATGGGTACGCTTCACGATTCCCACCAATGAATCGCCTCGCCACGGAACATAAAGGTGGCGAATGGAACTTTCTTCGCTCCTCCGTGCATCCCAAGACATCGAATATCTTGGTAATTTGTTTGACCCACGTCTCGCTTTAATCGGATCCGGCTTTCCCAGACTGTGGTCCCAACTCTTTGAACTGCTTGCATCGTGACCACTCGTGAATTGCTATCATTTCCTCCTCAGATTTTGAACACGAGTCTCCTCGTCTGCGATTTTTGCATGAACTGCAAAAGCTTCTAAACATCCCTCGTTCATCATCTCGCCATTCAGTGTTGTTGTTCACAGGAGGAACATTACCACCGTTGCACGTTCTCCTCGTTGGTGAGTACAGCATCTCCACGGTCTCATTTGCTCCATTGTTAATAATATTCTCACGACATTCTCAAATACATCATAAAAATAAGGGTTAATTAAGGAAATCAATATATCACATAATATCCCTATATACCGACCAACTAACAAATAAGCTTAGGTAGGACACACTAGCTAAGGATTTACTCGTCTCTCCCCCTAGTTCTATTCCCCGATCTCCGCCAGAGATCATATCCCTAAGCTCGATACCAACTGTGACTCTGACACCAACTTGTGTCAAGACCTCACATTGACACCTATCGGTTTGCCACCAGCAAGCAGGCGTCCCCTACGAGAGAGTCTTGGTCTGCATCCCCCCATCAATGAAGTCACCAATGAGAGGCTCGGGGCTCTTTACTTATAGCTCGATACCAACCGTGACGCCCCCAAAATAGGTATACACAACACCCATTCTGAGTGCCAAATACATGGTATGCGAAACAACTACAACTTTATTATTACAACAAGAAAGCGTGAGTTTGAATACAAATATTATCTTCTAGACAATATCTATACTCAAATAAATCCTCATCAATTATTGATTCATTATTTTACAAAATGGTGAGGACTACTAAACAACTCTCTCTAAATCTTCATTCCATACCCCGACTAGTACTCGCTACATTCTCGCCTCCACGAGAAGAAAAATGGAACAACAAGGAAAAGGGTGAGCTCAACTAGCCCAAGAAAGAATATTATGACTAAGATAATATACAACAAATTATCGTTAGTCTTCAACAGGAAAAATCGATAGAATACAATAGATAACAAGTTTCGGATCAATATTCGCAATGAAATAATAATTCATAGAAGAGTTACGTAGAGAATGAAATCTACTATAATCTATGAATTTAACGATCCATCATCAATATTTTATCCTCAGTAACATCAATCAATATGCATCTCGAATCAAATATTCATCTTTTACTTCTACAGCCAAAGATATTCATCGATTGGTCATGTTTCATTTAAACACTGCTCATCTTTGCACTACTGAGCCAAAGATATTAATCAATCGGTCATGTTCATCTCAACACTGTTCATCTTTTGCACTACTGGGCCAAAGATATTCTTGAAATCATTCATCTTTGCACTACTGAGCCAAAGATATTCCATAATATCATCATTTAAGATGAGGATGATGAAAATATTTTTAAAAGAAACGAATCCAATGAAACAAAATGACAAGGATTAAGGATTAAGGATTCGTACTTGGTTTTATCCACGTCCAAAAATACCTCAAAAATAATCATAGTGGTGTAAAATTCAAGAATGATCAAAACATGGATACAATCGGAGCTAGTATCCGGAATAGATATTTTGGACAAAAGAAGAAATTTTATTTTTCTATGAATAGTGCAGATATACATGAATAGTCAGATATCGTGAATAGTCTTGAGTATCGTGAATAGTAACTCAGACACCAAAAGATAGAAATTCCACAAAAAACATCTTCACGCTTCATGAATAGTACTAAGTGAATAGTAACTCGTGAATAATAACTTTCATGAATAGTAACTCGTGAATAGTAACTCATGAATAGTAACCCATGAATAAGTACCCCGACATGAAAAAGTTCCAAATTTGATAAAACTTCAGATCAACATTTCAAAGATAAATGATATTGAAGAAATAATATCATTACAAAAAAATAATATCCCTTACCTCGAAAGATCGATTTCTAGCTAGAATCTAATTTATAAGTCTTTGAAGGGAACTTGCAATTGTCTAGCAATACTCAAAGTATACTCAAAATACTCACAAGAATACGCTCAAAATATCGAGAGAGAAATAGAGAAAACTTGGGTTTACGGTGTGATTTTCAATTCTAACCTAAGCACCTATTTATAGGAAAATGCTTAGAACACCAAAGCAGAAAATTTAATATAATATTAATATAATTATACAAATTTTCCTTAGCCCACCTTTTGGTCAAAACACCAGCCACACATGTTAATGATGTCCAAAAAAAAAATACAAAAAACGTTTTTCTTAACAAAAATAATTTAAACTCCCAAAAATCAATTATTTCGGAGCTTCGGAACTTCAATAATTCATAATAAATAGCCCTTTCATCAGAAAATTCGAATCTCGCGAGTTTTTATAGGAAATTCAATTCTCTACAACTTTGCAGAAGAAAGTTTTTCCAAATTCCAAACAAAAATCGACCGAAATCCACAAACGGGGGATTTTATAAAGCTATAATCAAATTTCGGTCAATAATTGTGTCCACCAACACACAAAACATGTGTTAAACATTTAATGCCACAAAAATACTCTTCCTCCTCATATACTCATATATCCCACATTCATTGTAAAAATATCACCGTTAATATATTATTAAAATAATATATTTAAATGAATTATTTTATCAGAAAAAGATAAAATATTAATTTTCAAATTGTTGTCATAAAAATTTTCTCCATCTATATCCACATAAAATCAATATTTTTCTCATCATATAAATCAATAATTAATTATTCACAAATAATATTACGAATCACAATATTGACAACCAGCGGTTCCTGAAAAGAGGGGCTTTTTCAATAAGAATTTCTTCTTCTTCTTGCATTGATTAGATGACCAAACCTCTCCTTAGACAGAACTTTCTAGACATTGCCAATAATGTTATCTAATAATATTATTCAGATAATATGAATTATTGCTTCGATAATGAAAGATACTATGTAATGACAATTATTGAAACAACAACAATATAAAATATCAACGCAAAGAATTATTAACTCAATAAAATCTTTGAGCGATAATTATCGTAACCATTATTGAGTAGTGCCTTCTTCGTACGTAAGAATCAATAATTGGTGCAATACTGGTATGCTCTCTTGTTCAACAACGCGTATTAGTGTGTTTTTAACCAACGGGGTATTCCAATAGTATTAACTGCAACAACTACGCCGTTATTTAAAAACAACTTATATTTGTCGTTTTCTTCATCCAATCGCTTTCAGTTATGGGGGCCCACACATGGTCATACCGTCAGTATTTAATATTCCCCGATATTCTTTAATATTCCACGACCAAACGAATATTCCCTAACAACAATGAATATTTTATAACCACTTGCTTATTTTGAAATATTTGCGTATTTAACCCTTAACTATCCACATTAATCAAATCAACCCTTACTATTTCAAAATAAAGGAAATTCCTTTTATTTAAAAATTTCGGTCTTACACCTCCCTCCTTACGAAATTTAAGTCCTCGAAATTGACGTCGCGTTCAGTGTTTTGAAAAGGTGAGGATACCTCGCTTTCATTTTCGTTTCCAATTCCAAAATCATTTCCTCTATAAAGATGATTTCTCCACAAAACTTTAACTTGTGGTATGACCTTTCTTGTAGGACATGCTCCTTCCTATCCAAAATCTTGACAGTACCTCCTCATACGTTAAGTCTTGGCTATCTCGTCCTGGTTCTAACTTTCAATAACGTGGTTGGGTCTTTCACATATTTACTGAAATACGGATATGTGAAACACATTATGAACACGAGACATACTTTGAGGTAACGCAAGTCTATAGGCTACATTTCCTACTTGGTCAAGAATTTGAAATGGACCGATAAATCGTGGATTGAGCTTTCCTCTCTTCCCAAATCTTGTAACTCCCTTCCATGGAGCAACTTCGCATGATAATCATGATCCCCTACACTAAATTCCACGTCCTTTCGATGAAGATTCGCATAACTCTTTTATCGATCTTGTGCTGCTTTGTATCGTTGTCGAATCATTAGTCATATCGTACTAACTTTCGGGTCCCAACAATGTTGCTTCACCCACCTCATCCCAACATATTGGAGAATGACATTTTGTCCATATAATGCTTGAATGGAACCATGCCTATATTTGTTTAATAACTATTGTTGTATGAGAATTCCACCAATGGCAAGTACTTATCCCAACTTCCTTTGAAATCTAGGACACGAGTTTTAATATATCTTCAAGAGTTTGAGTAGTCCTTTACGATTGCCCATCTGTTTGAGGATGGTATGCCAAAGATAAATCGTAATTCGTGCCCATAGCTTTCTACAAACTAACCCAAAATCATGAAGTGAATCTTGGGTCACGATCTAAAACTATGGATCTTGGCATGCCATGCAATCTCACAATCTCATTTACGTACATACGAGAAAGACGTTCAAGGAATAAGTCTCTCGTATCGGTAAAAATGAGCGAGACTTGGTTAATCTATCAACAATAACCCAAATAGCATTGATGCCTTGAGAAACCGTGGGAAGACCCGTAATGAAATCCATGGTAATGTGTTCCCACTTCCATTCCTAATCTCAAGTGGTTGCAACGGACCCTTAGGTACTAGATGCTCTCGCCTTTACACGTTAGCAAGTTAAACACATCGAGATAAACTACGCGATCTCTCTCTCTCATATTGCTCCACCAAAATGTATGTTGAAGATCATAATACATTTTGGTACTCCCCAGATGGATTGCAAATGGTGTATTGTGTGCCTCCATCATAATCTTGTTCTTCAAATCGAGTCGTTAGAACACAAAGTCTAGAGTGGACTCGAAGTATTCCTTCTTCATCAATTCTCGCTTAGGAATAGCTCCTTCTTGTACTTTCTTCGCATCGACTCCGGATTGGGTGGCTTGAGCAACCTTAACTTTTCTATTAAAGTTGGCTCTGTCGTATACTTGACATCATCGCTTTTCGTTCCGCATATGATCTTCTACTCAACGCGTCAGCTACCACGTTCGCTTTTCCAAGATGGTATGGTTAGAATATGTGTCGAAATGAGTCGCCTCTTGAGCTCTTGGAAAATCTTCTCGCATTCCTCGCTCCATACGAATTTTGTATCTTTTCGAGTCAGCTAAGTTAACGAAATAGCGATTCGAGAATATCCTTCAACGAATCTCCGATAATAACCAACTAAGCCTGAAAGCTCGTGTATTTCGATAAGCGACTTAGGTTGCTCTCAAATCGTGACTCATATCCCAATCTTGGATAGCACGTCACAATGACACCTATCGATTTACTATCGCATGCGAATATGACGTCCCTACAGAGAGTTCGCTTAGTGTGAATTCCACAAAGGAAGTCACAAAATAAAGGCTCGGTACCAAATTCTATAGTTGAATTTTAACTCTGAAGTTCAATAGGAGCCATTCGATATGAGATTTTAGAAATGAGTTTTGTCTGGGGTTCAAAGTCGATACAAAATTTAATATCGGGCTTTGGGAGTAAGCGAAGAAATTCTTCGAAAAAATCGTCGGGAAAATCAATAACAACGGGAATATTATTCAAATCGGCGTGTCTTTATTCAAATCCATAACATGGACTAAGAAAATTTGACATCCGTAATAAACGAATGACTTCATGGCTTGATATGAAAATGTTTGACTACAATGGTTTGATTGCTTGAATTGAATAACGGGTTGCTTAGGAATATGAAAACTAACAACCTTACGAAAATAATCAATTTCGGCATGATGAGTAGTTAACCTTAAAATCACATCAAAAACAAATATCTCTATAGAAATAAGGTTAACGTGTAATGTGATAGTGCCAACTGAATCAAGCAAGATTTATAAGCGAAAGGATGTGATGAAAGTTTCTCTAACGGAGTTTTCACGAGATAGGTCAAAGTCTAATTTCTCCTGAAGTCAAGTTTAAACGTTGAAGCGCAAGTAAGAGAGATAAAAGAATGGGTAGAACCGATATCTAGTAAGGTATATACTTCGCAAGAATTTATAATTGACTAACCCGTGCTAACCGTTCGGGTTCCTTGCATTTTGACCGTCACGACAAACGCTCTTCCGGAATCGTTGACTTTGACTTTTCTGGGACGATCTTTTGAGTCACCATCCCATTGAACTAGGTTTCGCTCTCGTCTAATCTCGGCGATATGTCCTTCCTTTCCACAACTATAGCATACCTTAAACTGTTGTGGGGCGGTTTGGAGATATGTCCCTCTTTCCGCATTTATAACATACGACCGGTGGTGGTCTTCTCCTCCATAAAACTAGTTGCTATATGCGTGACGTCTTCACATGGTCGTTGTTGAATCTCCTCTTTTAAAATCTCCTCCCGACTCGCTTCTTCTATTTTCATGGCCACGATTACCACCGTGAGTGGTTCTAGCCTTTAATCTGTATTCTTCTTTCTCCGTTGGTTATCGTTATTACGATGACTGCTATCTTCTTGATATGATCCTCGGTTATGGTCCCTCGGTTGAACGTACTCGTTATCTCGCTCTAACAATTGAGCCCCATTGACAACATCTGAATAGAGAAAATTTATGAGAAATGAGATCTTTGGCGTATGTCGGGTTTCAAACCTCTCAAAAACATCCGCGTCATCGTTCCTCATTCTCCACCAAATGAGGTGCAAAACTCGGATAACTCATGAACTTCGCCTCGTCTTTGGGACACCGCCATGTTATTACGCTTCTAGTCTAATAAACTCTACTTCCTTCATATGACTGAATACTTTCGGGGAAGTACTTGTCATTGAACTGTTTTCAAACGTCTCCCATGACATCTTTGAGTGCAAATTTGGATGGAGTACGCTTCACGTATTCCCACCAATGTCTGCCTTCGCCACGGAACATAAAGGTGGCGAATGGAACTTTCTGTTCCTCCGTGCATCCCAAGACATCGAATATCTTGGTAATTTGTTTGACCCACGTCCGCCTTAATCGGATCCGCTTTCCCAGAATGCACTCGTGGTCCCAACTCTTTGAATCGCTTGCGTGACCACTCGTGAATTGCTATCATTTCCTCCCATATTTTGAACACGAGTCTCCTCGTCCGATTTTGCATGAATCGCAAAAAGCTTCTAAACATCCCTCGTTCATCATCTCGCCAAAGGTGGTGTTGTTCACGGGAGGAACATTACCAAACTGTTGCACGCGTTCTCCTCGTTGGTGAAGTCAGAGGCATCTCCACGGTCTCATTTACTCCACTGTTAATATTCTCAATCGACATTCTCAAATACTGTCATAAAATAAGGGTTAATTAAGGAAATCAATATATCACATAATATCCCTATATACTGACCAACTAACAAATAAGCTTAGGTAGGACACACTAGCGAAGGATTTACTCGTCTCTCCCCTCCTAGTTCTATTCCCCGATCTCCGCCAGAGATCATATCCCTAAGCTCTGATACCAACTGTGACTCTGGACACCAACTTGTGTCAGCACCTCACATTGATACCTATCAGTTTGCCACCGCAGAACGGCGTCCCCTACGGAGAGTCTGGCTTCGGTGCATCCCCCCATCAATGAAGTCACCAAATGAAAGGCTCGGGGCTCTTTACTTATAGCTCTGATACCAACTGTGACGCCCCCAAAATAGGTATACACAACACCCATTCTGAGTCGCCAAATACATGGTACAGAAACAACTACAACTTTATTATTACAACAGTAAAACTGTGAGTTTGAATACAAATATTATCTTCTAGACAATATCTATACTCAAATAAATCCTCATCACATTATTGATTCATTATTTTACAAAAATGGTGAGGACTACTAAACAACTCTCTCTAGAATCTTCATTCCATACCCCGACTAGTACTCGCTCATTACATTCTCGCCTCACGAGAAGAAAAATGGAACAACAAGGAAAAGGGTGAGCTCAACTAGCCGAAGAAAGAATATTATGACTAAGATAATATACAACAAATTATCGTTAGTCTTCAACAGGAAAAATCGATAGAATACAATAGACAACAAGTTTCAGGATCAATATTCGCAATGAAATAATAATTCATAGAAGAGTTACGTGAGAATGAAATCTACTATAATCTATGAATTTAACGATCCATCATCAATATTTTATCCTGTAACATCAATCAATATGCATCCGAATCAAATATTCATCTTTTGCACTACAGCCAAAGATATTCATCGATTAATTAAATATGTTCATTTAAACACTGCTCATCTTTTGCACTCTGGTGCCAAAGATATTAATCAATCGGTCATATTTCATCTCAACACTGCTCATCTTTGCACTACGGGCCAAAGATATTCTTCAGAAATCATTCATCTTTTGCTACTGGGCCAAAGATATTCCATAATATCATCATTTAAGGTCGAGGATGATGAAAATATTTTTAAAAGCGAATCCAAAGAAACAAAATGACAAGGATTAAGGATTAAGGATTAGTACTTAGTTTTATCCACGTCCAAAAATACCTCAAAAATAATCATAGTGGTGTAAAATTCAAGAATGATCAAAACATGGATCTGATCAGAGCTAGTATCCGAATAGATATTTTGGACAAAAAAGAAGAAATTTTATTTTTCTATGAATAGTCAGAGTATACATGAATAGTCAGATATCGTGAATAGTGCCGTATACGTGAATAATAACTCAGACACCAAAAGATAGAAATTCCACAAAAACATCTTCACGCTTCATGAATAGTACTTCGTGAATAGTAACTCGTGAATAAGAACTCATGAATAGTAACTCGTGAATAGTAACTCATGAATAGTAACCCATGAATAGTAACCCAGAGCATGAAAAAGTTCCAAATTTGATAAAAACTTCGGATCAACATTTCAAAGATAATGATATTGAAGAAATAATATCATTACAAAAAAATAATATCCCTTACCTCGAAGATCGATCGATTTCTAGCTAGAATCTACTGGTATATAGTCTTTGAAGGAACTTACCTTTATCTAGCAATACTCAAAGTATACTCAAAATACTCACAAGAATACGCTCAAAATATCGAGAGAGAAATAGAGAAAAACTTCAGTTTACGGTGTGATTTTCAATTCTAACCTAAGCACCTATTTATAGGAAAATGCTTAGAACACCAAAGCGAAAAAATTTAATATAATATTAATATAATTATACAAATTTTCCTTAGCCCACCTTTTGGTCAAAACACCAGCCACACATGTTAATGATGTCCAAAAAAAACAAAAACGTTTTTCTTAACAAAAATAATTTAAACTCCCAAAAATCAATTATTTGAAGCTTGAACTTCAATAATTCATAATAAATAGCCCTTTCATCAGAAAATTCGAATCTCATGAGTTTTTATAGGAAATTCAATTCTCTACAACTTTGCAGAAGAAAGTTTTTCCAAATTCCAAACAAAAATCGACCGAAATCCACAAACAAGCGATTTTATATAAGTATATAATCAAATTTGATCAATAATTGTGTCCACCAACACACAAAACATGTGTTAAACATTTAATGCCACAAAAAATACTCTTCCTCCTCATATACTCATATATCCCACATTCATTGTAAAAATATCACCGTTAATATATTATTAAAATAATATATTTAAATGAATTATTTTATCGTAAAAAGATAAAATATTAATTTTCAACAATTGTCATAAAATTTTCTCCATCTATATCCACATAAAATCAATATTTTTCTCATCATATAAATCAATAATTAATTATTCACAAATAATATTACGTAATCACAATATTGACAACCACGAAGCGGTTCAGGAAAGAGGGCTTTTCAATAAGAATTTCTTCTTCTTGCAGCATGATTAGATGACCAAACCTCTCCTTGAGAGCAGAACTTTCTAGACATTGCCAATAATGTTATCTAATAATATTATTCAGATAATATGAATTATTGCTTCGATAATGAAAGATACTTATGTAATGACAATTATTGAAACAACAAAGAATATAAAATATCAACGCGCGACAATTATTAACTCAATAAAATCTTTGAATAATTAATTACTCGTAACCATTATTGAGTAGTGCCTTCTTACGTAAGAATCAATAATTGGTGCAATACTGCAGGTATCTACTTTATTCAACAACGCAGCGTATTAGTGTGTTTTAACCACCGGGTATTCCAATAGTATTAATCAATGACAACTACGCCGTTATTTAAAAACAACTTATATTTATCGTTTTCTTCATCCAATCGCTTTTTCCGTTATGGGGCCCACACATGGTCATTACCGTCGTTTAATATTCCCCGACAAGCGATCTGAATATTCCACGACCAAACGAATATTCCCCGACAACAATGAATATTTTATAACCACTTGCTTATTTTGAAATATTTGCGTATTTAACCCTTAACTATCCACATTAATCAAATCAACCCTTACTATTTCAAAATAAAGGAAATTCCTTTTATTTAAAAATTTGAGGGTCTTACAACTCCCTCCTTACGAAATTTCGTCCTCGAAATTGACGTCACGTACTGTGTGTTTTGAAAAGGTGAGGATACCTCGCTTTCATTTTCGTTTCCAATTCCCAGGTCATTTCCTCTATAGCATGATTTCTCCACAAAACTTTAACTTGTGGTATGACCTTTCTGCAGCATAGGACATGCTCCTTCCTATCCAAAATCTTGGCAGTACCTCCTCATACGTTAAGTCTTGGCTATCTCGTCCGGTTCTAACTTCAATAACGTGGTTCGGGTCTTTCACATATTCTGAAGTACGATATATGAAACACATTATGAACACGAGACATACTTTCGAGGTAACGCAAGTCTATAGGCTACATTTCCTACTTGGTCAAGAATTTGAAATGGACCGATAAATCGTGGATTGAGCTTTCCTCTCTTCCCAAATCTTGTAACTCCTTCCATGGAGCAACTCGCAATAATACATGATCCCTACACTAAATTCCACGTCCTTTCGATGAAGATTCAGCATAACTCTTTTGTCGATCTTGTCTTGGTTTGTATATCGTTGTCGAATCATTAGTCATACGTACTAACTCTCGGTCCCCCAACAATGTTGCTTCACCCACCTCATCCCAACATATTGGAGAATGACATTTTGTCCATATAATGCTTGAATGGAACCATGCCTATATTTGTTTAATAACTATTGTTGTATGAGAATTCCACCAATGGCAAGTACTTATCCCAACTTCCTTTGAAATCTAGGACACAGAGTTTTAATATATCTTCAAGAGTTTGAGTAGTCCTTTCTGATTGCCCATCTGTTTGAGGATGGTATGCCAAACTGAATCGTAAATTCGTGCCCATAGCTTTCTACAAACTAACCCAAAATCATGAAGTGAATCTTGGGTCACGATCTAAAACTATGGATACTGGCATGCCATGCAATCTCACAATCTCATTTACGTATATACGAGAAAGACGTTCAAGGGAATAAGTCTCTCGTATCGGTAAGAAATGAGCAGACTTGGTTAATCTATCAACAATAACCCAAATAGCATTGATGCCTTGAGAAACCGTAGGAAGACCCGTAACGAAATCCATGGTAATGTGTTCCCACTTCCATTCCGGAATCTCAAGTGGTTGCAACGGACCCTTAGGTACTAGATGCTCCGCCTTTACACGTTGGCAAGTTAAACACATCGAGATAAACTACGCGATCTCTCTCCTCATATTGCTCCACCAAAATGTATGTTGAAGATCATAATACATTTTGGTACTCCCAGGATGGATTGCAAATGGTGTATTGTGTGCCTCCATCATAATCTTGTTCTTCAAATCGAGTCGTTAGGAACACAAAGTCTAGAGTGGACTCAAGTATTCCTTCTTCATCAATTCTCGCTTAGGAATAGCTCCTTCTTGTACTTTCTTACGCATCGATTTTTCAAGGCCTGGGTGGCTTGAGCAACCTTAACTTTTTCTATTAAAGTTGGCTCTGTCGTATACTTGACATCATCGCTTTTCGTTCCGCGATATGATCTTCTACTCAACGCGTCGGCTACCACGTTCGCTTTTCCAAGATGGTATGGTTAGAATATGTGTCGAAATGAGTCGCCTCTTGAGCTCTTGGAAAATCTTCTCGCATTCCTCGCTCCATACCTAATTTTGTATCTTTTCGAGTCATTAAGTTAACGAAATAGCGATTCGAGAATATCCTTCAACGAATCTCCGATAATAACCAACTAAGCCTGAAAGCTACGTATTTCGATAATCGACTTAGGTTGCTCTCAACTCGTGACTCATATCCCAATCTTGGATAAGACGTCACAATGACACCTATCGCTTTACTATCGCATCGAATATGACGTCCCTACAGAGAGTCTGCTTTAGTGAATTCCACAAAGGAAGTCACAAAATAAAGGCTCGGTACCAAATTCTATAGTTGAATTTTAACTCCACGAAGTTCAATAGAGCCATTCGATATGAGATTTTAGAAATGAGTTTTGTACCTGGGTTCAAAGTCGATACAAAATTTAATATCGAACTTTGGGAGTAAGCCAAGAAATTCTTCGTAAAATACGTCGGGAAAAATCAATAACAACAGAATATTATTCAAATCGACGTGTGTTTATTCAAATCCATAACACGGACTAAGAAAATTTGACATCCGTAATAAACGAATGACTTCATGGCTTGATATGAAAATGTTTGACTACAATGGTTTGATTGCTTGAATTGAATAACAGGTTGCTTAGGAATATGAAAACTAACAACCTTACGAAAATAATCAA
The DNA here is from genome assembly GCA_020205615.1 of Panax quinquefolius. Classification (NCBI taxonomy): domain Eukaryota; kingdom Viridiplantae; phylum Streptophyta; class Magnoliopsida; order Apiales; family Araliaceae; genus Panax; species Panax quinquefolius. Next base: position 71,129,818 of record CM035154.1, read on the forward strand.
TTTCGGCATGATGAGTAGTTAACCTTAAAATCACATCAAAAACAAATATCTCTATAGAAATAAGGTTAACGGTAATGTGATAGTGCCAACTGAATCAAGCAAGATTTATAAACAATGGATGTGATGAAAGTTTCTCCTAACGGAGTTTTCACGAGATAGGTCAAAGTCTAATTTCTCCTGAGTCAAGTTTAAACGTTGAAGCGCAAGTAAGAGAGATAAAAGAATGGGTAGAACCAGATATCTAGTAAGGTATATACTTGTGAAGAATTTATAATTGACTAACCTGTGCTAACTTCGTTCGGGTTCCTTGCATTTTGACCGGAAGTCGACAAACGCTCTTCCCTAATCGTTGACTTTGACTTTTCCGGGACAGATCTTTTGAGTCACCATCCCCATTGAACTAGGTTTCGCTACTGCATAATCTCGAAATATATGTCCTTCCTTTCCACAACTATAGCATACCTTAAACTGTTGTGGGCAGTTTGGGCTGATATGTCCCTCTTTCCCGCATTTATAACATACTGACCGGTGGTCGTTCTCCTCCCTTAAACTAGTTGCTATAGCGCTGACGTCTTCACATGGTCGTTGTTGAATCTCCTCTTTTTAAAATCTCCTCCCGACTCGCTTCTTCTATTTTCATGGCCACGATTACCACCAGAGTGGTTACCGCCTTTATCTGTATTCTTCTTTCTCCGCTGGTTATCGTTATTCTGATGACTGCTATCTTCGGTATGATCCTGGTTATGGTCCCTCGGTTGAACGTACTCGTTATCTCGCTCTAACAACTGAGCCTTGTTGACAACATCTGAATAGAGAGAAAATTTATGAGAAATGAGATACTGACGTATGTCGGGTTTCAAACCTCTCAGAAACATCCGCGTCATACGTTCCTCATTCTCCACCAAATGAGGTGCAAACCTGGATAACTCCGCGAACTTCGCCTCGTCTTTGACACCGCGTCATGTTATTCTCGCTCTAGTCTAATAAACTCTACTTCCTTCATACGACGTAATACTTTCGGGAAGTACTTGTCATTGAACTGCTTCAAACGCTCTCCCATGACATCTTTGAGTGCGGTTTGGATGGGTACGCTTCACGATTCCCACCGAGAATCACTGCCACGGAACATAAAAGGTGGCGAATGGAACTTTCTGTTCCTCCGTGCATCCCAAGACATCGAATATCTTGGTAATTTGTTTTGACCCACGCCTCCGCTTTAATCGGATCCGCTTTCCCAATTACGTGGTCCCAACTCTTTGAATCGCTTGGGCACGTGACCACTCGTGAATTGCTATCATTTCCTCCTCAGATTTTGAACACGAGTCTCCTCGTGCGATTTTGCATGAATCGCAAAAGCTTCTAAACATCCCTCGCTCATCATCTCGCTTTCGTGGTGTTGTTGTTTCACGGGAGGAACATTACCACTGTGTTGCCGTTCTCCTCGTTGGTGAGTACAGTATCTCCACTGGTCTCATTTGCTCCATCATTAATATTCTCAATGACATTCTCAAATCTCGTCATAAAATAAGGGTTAATTAAGGAAATCAATATATCACATAATATCCCTATATACTGGACCAACTAACAAATAAGCTTAGGTAGGACACACTAGCGAAGGATTTACTCGTCTCTCCCCTCCTAGTTCTATTCCCCGATCTCCGCCAGAGATCATATCCCTAAGCTCTGATACCAACTGTGACTCTGGACACCAACTTGTGTCAGCACCTCACATTGATACCTATCAGTTTGCCACCGCAGAATCTGCAGCGTTCCCTCTACGAGTCCGGCTTTGCATCATCCCCATCAATGAAGTCACCAAATGAAAGGCTCGGGGCTCTTTACTTATAGCTCGATATTAACCGTGGCGCCCCAAAAAATAGGTATACACAACACCCATTCTGAGTCGCCAAATACATGGTACAGAAACAACTACAACTTTATTATTACAACAGTAAAACTGTGAGTTTGAATACAAATATTATCTTCTAGACAATATCTATACTCAAATAAATCCTCATCACATTATTGATTCATTATTTTACAAAAATGGTGAGGACTACTAAACAACTCTCTCTAGAATCTTCATTCCATACCCACTAAGACTCGCTACATTCTCGCCTCCCCGAGAAGAAAAATGGAACAACAAGGAAAAGGGTGAGCTCAACTAGCCCAAGAAGAATATTATGACTAAGATAATATACAACAAATTATCGTTAGTCTTCAACAGGGAAAAATCGATAGAATACAATAGACAACAAGTTTCGGATCAATATTCGCAATGAAATAATAATTCATAGAAGAGTTACGTAGAGAATGAAATCTACTATAATCTATGAATTTAACGATCCATCATCAATATTTTATCCTCGTAACATCAATCAATATAAATCTGAATCAAATATTCATCTTTGCACTACTGTGCCAAAGATATTCATCGATTAATCATGTTCATTTAAACACTGCTCATCTTTGCACTTTCTGTGCCAAAGATATTAATCAATCGGTCATGTTCATCTCAACACTGCTCATCTTTGCACTACAGGGCCAAAGATATTCTTCAGAATCATTCATTTGCACTACGGGCCAAAGATATTCCATAATATCATCATTTAAGATCGAGGATGATGAAAAATATTTTTAAAGAAACGAATCCAAAGAAACAAAATGACAAGGATTAAGGATTAAGGATTCGTACTTAGTTTTATCCACGTCCAAAATACCTCAAAAATAATCATAGTGGTGTAAAATTCAAGAATGATCAAAACATGGATACAATCGAGCTAGTATCCGAATAGATATTTTGGACAAAAGAAGAAATTTTATTTTTCTATGAATAGTCAGATACATGAATAGTGCCAGATATCGTGAATAAGTCCGATATCGTGAATAGTAACTCACACCAAAAGATAGAAATTCCACAAAAACATCTTCACGCTTCATTAATAGTACTCGTGAATAAGAATCTTCGTGAATAAGAACTCATGAATAGTAACTCGTGAATAAGAACTCATGAATAAGAACCCATGAATAGTAACCCCACATGAAAAAGTTCCAAATTTGATAAAACTTCGGATCAACATTTCAAAGATAATGATATTGAAGAAATAATATCATTACAAAAAAAAAATAATATCCTTACCTCGAAAGATCGATCTTACTATTTAGAATCTAAGATTATAGTCTTTGAAGGAAACTTGCAGACTTTCTAGCAATACTCAAAGTATACTCAAAATACTCACAAGAATACGCTCAAAATATCGAGAGAGAAATAGAGAAAACTTCGGTTTACGGTGTGATTTTCAATTCTAACCTAAGACCCTATTTATAGGAAAATGCTTAGAACAAAGCGAAAATTTAATATAATATTAATATAATTATACAAATTTTTCTTAGCCCACCTTTTGGTCAAAACACCAGCCACACATGTTAATGATGTCCAAAAAAATACAAAAAACGTTTTTCTTAACAAAATAATTTAAACTCCCAAAATCAATTATTTTTGAGCTTGAAACTTCAATAATTCATAATAAATAGCCCTTTCATTAGAAAATTCGAATCTCGCGAGTTTTTATAGGAAATTCAATTCTCTACAACTTTGCAGAAGAAAGTTTTTCCAAATTCCAAACAGAAATCGACCGAAATCCACAAACAGGCGATTTTACGAGTGTTATAATCAAATTTGATACGATAATTGTGTCCACCAACACACAAAACATGTGTTAAACATTTAATGCCACAAAATACTCTTCCTCCTCATATACTCATATATCCCACATTCATTGTAAAAAATATCACCGTTAATATATTATTAAAATAATATATTTAAATGAATTATTTTATCGTAAAAAGATAAAATATTAATTTTCAACAATTGTCATAAAAATTTTCTCCATCTATATCCACATAAAATCAATATTTTTCTCATCATATAAATCAATAATTAATTATTCACAAATAATATTACGTAATCACAATATTGACAACCAGCGCGTTCCTCAGGAAAGAGGGGGCTTTCCATAAGAATTTCTTCTTCTCACGGCAGCAATTAGAGATGACCAAACCTCTCCTTGATGTAACTTTCTAGACATTGCCAATAATGTTATCTAATAATATTATTCAGATAATATGAATTATTGCTTCGATAATGAAAGATACCGTGTAATGACAATTATCAAAACAATCGCAATATAAAATATCAACGCAAAGAATTATTAACTCAATAAAATCTTTGAGCGATAATTATCGTAACCATTATTGAGTAGTGCCTTCTTACGTAAGAATCAATAATTGGTGCAATACCGCAAGTGTCTTCTTGTTCAACGCCAGACAGTATTAGTGTGTTTTAACCACCGGGTATTCCAACAAGATAATCTTAACAACTACGCCGTTATTTAAAAACAACTTATATTTGTCGCTTTCTTCATCCAATCGCTTTCAGTTATGGGGCCCACACACGGCCGCTGCTTGCAGTAATATTCGAATATTCTGAAAGCATTTAATATTCCACGACCAAACGAATATTCCCAAACAACAATGAATATTTTATAATCACTTGCTTATTTTGAAATATTTGCGTATTTAACCCTTAACTATCCACATTAATCAAATCAACCCTTACTATTTCAAAATAAAGGAAATTCCTTTTTATTTAAAAATTTCGGGGTCTTACATGATGTCTTTCCATCATTGTTGAATCTCCTCTTCTTGAAATGTCCACTCTTATTAACTTGGCCATGATTACCACCGAATTGGTTACCATTTCTGGCCTGTTGATTCCCTCCACGCTTGTTGTCACCGCTTCGATGACTGCTACCACTGGTATTATCATTTTATCGGTTGCTCTCTCTTGGTTGGGTTGACTCATTATCGCGCTCCAATAACTGAGCCCTATTCACAACATCTGAATACAAACACAGTTTATGAGAGATAAGATATTGACGTATCTCAGGTTTCAAACCGATTAGAAACATTCGCGTCATTCTCTCCTCATTATTAACCAAATGGGACGCAAACCGGGACAACTCGGCAAACGTGGCTTCGTACTGCGACACGGTCATGTTGTTTTGCTCCAGTTTAATGAACTCTACCTCTTTCATGTGACGAATACTTTCGGGAAAGTACTTATCGTTGAACAGTTCTTGGAACTTCTCCAAAGACATCTTCAGTGCGGCAGGTTGAGTACGCTTTATAGATTCCCACCAATAATTTGCCTCAGCCCGCAACATGAAGGTGGCAAAGGGAACCTTTTTCTCCTCGGAGCTTCCCAAGACATCAAATATCTTGTTGATCTGCTTTATCCATGTCTCCGCCTTAAGTGGTTTTGGCTCTCCAAAAAACTCCGGTGGTCCCAGCTCTTGAATCATTTAGCGGACCAGCCGTCGTGAGTTGCCAGTGTTTCCACCTACATTTTGGACAGGAGCCGCTCTCGCCTGATGTTGCATGAATTGCATAAAGCCTCTGAACATTCCATCGTTCATCATTTGATCGTTGTTGTTTACCTGCGGATTATTGTCTTCCTGTTGCACATTATCCAGGTATTCATCTGTGGTGACTCAACGGTCTCCATGCTCCATTCTTATTCTCAATATTCTCGATGTTATTTTCAAATCACGCCACAAAACAAGGGTTAATTGACATGTCACATATTATCCCTATACTCAACCGTAGAAATTAATTAAATACCAAATAAACTTAGGTAGGTCATACTAGCGAAGGAATTCCGCCTCTCTCTCCTCTTAGTTCTTGTCTCATCTCACCCGGGGATCATATCCCTAAAGCTTTGATACCAACCGCGACGCCCTAAAATAGGTATATATCACCCATCGTAAGTCGCCAAATACATGGTACAAAATTCAAATACAACTTAATAATACAACCGTCGTAGGTAAAATACTTAAAAACATAAACTAAGAGTTTTAATACGAATATTGTCTTCTAGAGCGATTATTAACTCAAATGGAGTCCTCAATACATTTATTATCACACTATTTCATAGAATAGTGAGGACTACTAATACTATCATCTGACCGTCACTCCGCTCCCCGACTGTACCCATTTCCACGCTCTCATTTCCTGAAGAGGACAATGAAAGCGAAAAGGGTGAAATTCAACTAGCTTTCGATGAAATATTATACCTAAGATAATGCGAAATAAATTATTGTTAGCCTTCAACGATGTTAAACCGATAAAATATAACAAACATCAGGTTTAACTACAGTGGAACTGTGACGCCCCCAAATCCGTGTAATCATCGATTACAGAACTTGGTGCTCATGATACAACATACACCATCATCTAACTAAGTAAACCTTAACAATAAGGAATAATAATATTAAGCTGTTACATAATTATTCAAAATAAAATCCCAAGTCTTTACAACCTTAAAACATACTGGAACTTAGTCTTAGCATTTATCGCTACAATACACATATGCGGAAATAATTATTTTATTACATAACCATTAGCATCACTTCATCTTGGACTTTCCCTTGTCCTTGCCCGAACCCTTAGCCCTCTCATCCTTAACTAAAAGGTTTAAACAAGAATGAGCACAAATTGCCCATCAAGTATACGGTATAAATGGGAAATATACATCAGGATAAAGGCATTTGAATTACTAGATCTCAACAGTTGAAAGATTATCAAGTGTTAAAGAAGAAAATCAAGAATAAGAATTTAAGAATTTTCAATATCATACTAAGGGCTGTAGACTGTAAACGATCTCTGTAAGTACGCCAGGTGATCAGTCCATTGTACCCTACGTTGTGCACATGTATTAAGTTTAAAATGCATAAGCATAAATGGGATTATTTGCCCGACATCTGTTTTTTTCGTTCATTCGAATTGTTCATCTTAGTAATCATGCGAGACCTCACCAAGGCAACTTGGATTGGTAAACATTCAATAGCTTCGAAAGATGTGTTTTAAATCATTTTTCATCAATAATAACTAGCCGGAACCAAAGGCTAGGAACATACATAAAACAAGATACTATGATGACATGAAACTTAAAAGCATAGTAGTTAGAATAATAACCGAATAACCATTGAAAAGCTTGCAAGATAATTGGAGTTTGTATGACTTTTCAACGAAGAAACTTGCGAATAAATAACTAACACAAGTCCAATACTTACCCTTACTGCGATAATATTAGTAAGGATTTAATAAATACCCAAAAGAAATTAGGGTTAGAAACTTGCTCGATAAGCTTTTCTACATTAATTAACGCTTAGCGATTAACCTTCAATTAACCTAATCACATGTGTCTCGTTAATCACCATTCATACACAATCTAGTTTGAAGTAAAAGGGTGTCCTATTGGATATGCTATAAACATCATAATAGAATATATTTAGAAAATATATGCCACCCATTTTAGATATCATAGGCACCTAAAATGAACTTAAAAATGCCCAAACATAACAGTTTTTACATTTTTTTTCTCAGCTTTACCATACCTCGCTAAAACAGTCATAACTAATTTGTTTTAAAACATTTTTGAGCGATTCTTGCGCCCAAGCGAAGCTAACTTCTGGGGCTACAACTTTCATTCATGGACCATCTTCAAATTCCAAGCACAAAATTCCAGAAAATCCGTACAAGGAGACTGCTCCGAATTTGTTGGACAGATTTGACGCAACTACTTTGAAAAGTCATAACTCCTTGCTCCGAAGTCGGAATTAGTCCGTTCCGGAGTCTATGGAAAGCTTATTCAGTGTACTATAATAACCCAAAAGTCCAAAATTTTCTGGAAACTGTAGCTAGCCCCGAATTTGTCCTTAGGGTCAGCAGTTCACAATTTTTTCTAGTTTCTAACATGTTTATTTCTGCGACCTTACGATTTTCATATCTCACTCAATATAGCTTCGATCCGAATGAAATTTGGACATGTTATACCTCATGCTAAATACTATTTTACAAAATTATTTCATGCAACAAATGGATTATCTAAGACATGATTTCGAGTGACCAAAAATCCTGAAAAATCATGCAAACTAGTTTAACCCAACTTTTGAGAAAATCATGATTTTGATTCTAGCATGCAAGGCATAACTCTTTGGATTTTAAAAGCATAAATGGCATGATTTGTCCAGAACTTATGTTCTTATTACACCATAACAATCAGACCACAATTATCCAACATCACATAATCCAAAACAAACCATTTATAAAGGTCTCCTATGCATATTCTCTCATAGTTTTGGAAGAACATAGAGAATGGGTTCATAGCTTACCTCTTTGGTGAATTCCTCTTGATTTAATCCGTTAGAGACTCACTCCTTGCTTGCTTAGACTCTCCAAAATCTCCAGAAATCACCACAACATCTATTACTCTCAATATTTTCTTCTCTTTTATTTTTTTTCTCTCTAGTTAGAAAGTTGTTGTGAAAGGAAGAAGAGGCTTAGATGGAATGTATATACCTCAAATATAGTGTAATGAAACTAAAATCTCTAGCCCATTACAACTCCCCCATGATCAGATATCATTACCCTCACAATTCATTACGCTAATTATGGGTAGGAGTTAAGAAAATGAAAGGTTTTTGTTTAATAACACAAGAGTAACCCCCCCTCCCTCAATAATCCTTATAGTACGTATACACCCTCCCTTGTCCCATATAGATTGTCACAAGAACTCCTAGCAACTGAACTTCATGTAAATAAAAACATTATTTTAATCATTTAATCAATTAACAAGTCATTTTGACCATTTTGCCCTCAAGTAGTCAAGCGTGTCGATACTTATATCGATTCTTACTAAAGTAGACGTCCCAGACGTCATGGAACTCTTCGTTTAAATCAAACACAACTTCAAAATTCAGTAGTTGACAATTAAATGCTCCCAAAGTGTGCTTGGGCTAAATTTAAGATAATATTATATCTAATAAAGTTCCAAGAGAAGAGATTTGATCAGATGTGATATTTTACGTCATGAAACTTCCAAGTCCATATATCTATAAATAAGAGCATTGTAAAAGAGAATGGTGGATATATAAAAATATTATGAGGCATGTTTCATTTTCGTGACACATTTAAAAATATTATGAGACATGTCTACCGGTTTAATTGACACATTTTTGGTGGTTCTGATCTATCTGCCCTAATTTTGACGTTTCAGACTCAAATACGCAGACCGCGTCTCTAAATTCCACTCCAAACTCAAACTCATATTTGTAAGTCATCCCACGAAATTAATTAGAATTAATTCCATCCTTAACCAATTTAAATAATTGGCCTAACCGTAACAACCATTAATATGCATCTTATCACATAACATATAATAAAATAAATAATTCATCTAAAAATAATTGTCACATAAGAATTTCACATAAGTTTGTTTATTGAAATTGTTTAATTACATGGAAAAATCTAGGATATTACAGGAACAAATAATCCATTAGAAGAGTCAAGTAGAGCATAAAATCTACTATCTTCTATGATTTAAAAAGTTTTTCATCACTTTTATCATTTGAGACTCACTTAATAAATAATCCACATCATCGAATCACCCTTGACTACTACTAATGATATTCTTTAGTATCATGACCACAAATTATCCATGCACTACGGGCCAAGGATATTCGTGTATTCATCAATGGTCACGATCATGCTAACAACTGTCCATCAATGCACTACGAGCCAATGATGACTTTTACCACATCATGTGTAACATTACGGTCATGATTATCTTAATAATCCATGGATTCATAATCATACCAAATCCATCTACGCACTACGTGCCACGTATTTATGACTTTCAATGAATATAAAACAATGAGGGTGATGTGATGATATAAGAATTCAATAAAACAAGTTCGAGGATAAATTTTAAAGATTTATAATTTAATTTATCTAGAAATCAATAATGTCCAAATTATCAACATTATACTGCTTTTGGAGTAAAATTCAAGAATAATATTGTATCAAAAATAATTTGGACCAAAACGAATCAATTTTATCATGAATAGTACTTGGGTGAATAGTACTTGAGTGAATAAGACTCGTGAATAATACTTGAGAATATTAATCCAAGTGAATAATACTCAGACATGAAAAAGTTAAAACTTATCAAGAATGCTCGAAATAATATTTCCATGAAAGAATCTTTGGATGAAGCAAATATCGAGGATATTCTACTAATTTCATGGAGTATAAAAGCCAAAACTTTAACAAAACGAGTATAGAATTGAATCTGAAATGAAATAATATTACTTACATACTACAGAGTATGTAAGAAAATATTATTTCAAGTGTATATTGAACAAAAATAACATCCCTTACCTTGAAAAGAAGAGTATTCCAACTGGTATAGCGGAGATATTCTTAAAGAAAACTTTCATTGTTTTCTACGCTCAAAGCTTTCTAAAACTGTAAAGAAATACGCTCAATATTATAGAAGAAGAATTCTCTGATTTTGGTGTGATTTTTAATTCTAACTTTAGCGCCTATTTATAGGAAAATGTTAGAACGTCATAGGAGACTAAAATAATAAAATAATATTATTTCAAAAAAATTTCTACGCACACCTCTTGGACCAAAATTCAGCCACCACAAGTGGGGCCCACGAAAAATCAGAATTTCCACACCAACCAAAGTGGGGCCCACCATGTTTTTAAATAAAAATATTTAATTTCTGAAACTTCAACAATTCATAATAAATAGCCCTTTTATCAGAAAAATATGAATTTTTATGTCCATTCCATACGAAATCGAATTCTCTACAACTTTGCAGAAGAAATTTTTTCTAAATTCCGAACAGAAAATATCCGAAATCCACAAATAGATGATTTTCAACACCTCTTAAAATTCATAACAAATCATACGCTAATTTCTAACGGTTCAAAATTTGTGAACATATACTCAACTTATATATCTATAACATATCCAAAAATCACAACGATCCAATGGTCGATCAAAATTATAACTCACTTAATAGAGCTTTAAGAACAATTGATTTGATTTTTAATACCTCTAATCCGACAAAATACTGATAAAATACCTCAACATTAATTCCTTCATTTATAACCACATAAAATAAATAAATCCATCATTTATATTCGCATCGAATAAATATTTCCTTACCAATAATTAATTATTCACAAATAATATCACAGAATCACAATAATGACAACCAGGCAGTTCTCAGGAAAGAGGAGGCTTTCCGATAAGGATTTCTCCTTACTGGCAAGCAATTAGGTGACCAAACCTCTCCTTGATAGAACTTTCTAGATATTGCCAATAATGCTATCTAATACGGCACAACAGAAGTATTGTCATAGTTAGAAAATGACATAATTATCAAACGGCGAATGTGTTACCGTTAAAACTATTGAACTGTCCGGTAGTAAAGTACAAGATGTCTGGCGTGGTTGCATAGTAGTACACCAGATTGATTATTGATGCTTACATAAGAAGTCACTCGATTATACTTAATTATTACTACGGTAAATCTTTGCATCATATCTCTCGTATTATTGATTCAATTATTGTAACGATATCATCTGCATAATATGTTATATTATTAAATCAATAATTGAGACGATTAAAGTTATTCATATTATTATTTACAATATTGACAATGTCTAGAAGTTACATCGAGGAGAGGTTTGATCACCTAATTGTAAGCTTGATAAGGAGAAATCCTTATCGGAAGCCCCTCTTCTGAAGGGAACGACACGGTTGTTAAATATTGTGAATTATAATATTAATGATGAATAAGTTCGTGTTGATTAAAGATAAAATTGATAGTTCCATTGTGTTGGAATTATTATTGTTAGTGAAAATTGACATTTATTTTGATAATAATTGATGTCTGGAGGTTATATTGACCAATCGGGTAATTAACCGGATAAATGAGCAATTAATTGCTATTAATTCACATGCTTATAACTATTTTTTCACATGTGTGTACTATTGATTCACATTCATTTACTATTAGGGGAGTTGGTGCAAGATTGATAATACTTGCGTGACTAAGTTAAAAATAGAGGTATAGATGGAGGTACTATACTATAATTCGTATTTTTCACATGTCTAGAACTATTGATGTGACGCCCCCAAAATAGGTATACATCACCCATTCTGAATCGCCAGATATCACACTATAAAAAAATCAAATACAAACTTCATTTATACAACTGTTGAACTGTCGTGTAGAATACGACCACAGTTAAACTATGAGTTTTAATACAATATTGTCTCGTAGACAGTATCCAAACTCAAATTATTACAATGCCATATAAAATATAGCATCAAATATTTCAAGACTCCAAAGAAGAACGAGAAAATAACTATCATGTTCATTCTAATGGGGAGCACTTTTGACGCTTTCAAAGTCGGGTTCTCATCACCCTATTGTTGTTCACCAAAATTAATTATTAAGTGACGTATAATATAGGACACACCCATCTTAGGTCCTCAATACAATTATATATTGCATGTCATGTCATTTTATAATGTATTGAAAAACTTCGACAGTCTCGGACCATCACACTATTCCTCTATTATCCCCATTTCGACCAAATACCTACACTCTTATTACCTGAAAGGAATTGTGAAGTAAAAGGGTGAGCACAACTAGCCCAGTAAAGAATATCATGGCTAAGATAATTCATTTATCAACAGCCTTCAACAGAATAAATTAGAGATTTAGAACATATGGTAGATAATAAAACTTTTTAACCATAATAGCAGCTGAATCAACAATCCATTAGAATAGTCAAGTAGAACATAATGTCTACTATATCCTCTAGATTAAAAGTCCATCGTTAATATTTCATTCCTGTAATACTCATCAACAGTTCTTTGTTGTACCCAAGACAAAGAGAACTTTCATCACCTGCATTCACCTGAACCACTAAAGATTATAATTAAGTTCATAATTCATATTTATAATAATGTAAATCAACAATTCCTCCTTTCCAAAAAGGCTTAATAGAACATTTACTCAATATCCTTACCCCAAAGGCTAAAGATATTCAAATGTAATAACAATGATCATATCAATCAGTTGTCTATCTTTGCGCTACTGACCAAAGATATTCAACTATAGAACTAATGGTCATGATCATACCAATCAATTGTCTATCAGTGCACTACGGCCAAAGACATACAACTGTTAACTAATGGTCATGATCCTGCCAATCACATCATCGAATTATCCATGCACTACGGGCCAATGATATTCGCTAGTATCACTAGAGGTCATGATCATGTCATACACGTGTCCATCTTTGCACTACGGGCCAAAGCTATCAAACAACATATCATCTTTAACATTACGGGTCATGATTATACCGAATGATCCCTGGTCATAATCATACCAACCAACAGTCCATCTATGCACGTAAGCCAAAGATGACTTTCATCACAATATAAGCATGAGGATGATGACAATGACATAATAATTCAATAAAACAAGTTCAAGAATAAATTTTAATGATTTATAAATTAATTTATCCAGGAACCAATAACGTCCAAATTGTCAACATGATACTTTTTTGTAGAGTAAAATTCAAGAATGCTCGGAAGAATATTTCCATGAAAAGATCTTTGGATGAAGCGAAATATCGAGGATATTCCACTAATTTTATGGAGTATAGAAGCCAAAACTATAACCAATCGAGTATAATAGAATATATGAAACTATGAAATGGATTTTTGCTCGCCGTGCGGTAATCCACGTGAACAAATCATTTCCACAATTTAATAAGGACCGAATACGAAGGATCATTCACCATGCGTATGATAATCCACATGGCGAGTTATTCCAACAAAATAATAAATAATGGAACCGAATCGAAGCGTATCAATGCGCACCGCAGCGATATTCAAATGAATAATAAAAATGGAATAACAACGAAATAACCATAAATGCGATAGGCCATGCATGAGAGTTTATTCCAATGAGAATAATAAATAATGGAACCGGTCGGCGTAATACGCACCGACGGAGATATTCCAAAGAATAATAAAGAATGGAATAAAAAAGAATTTCACTATGTATGCGGTATTGGCATATACGAGTTATTCAACATAATAATAAAGAATGGAATAACAGAAGAATTTCACCATGTATGTGGTACTTCGCATAAACAGGTTATTCTAACATAATAATAAAGAATGGAATAATAGAAGAATTTAACCATGTATGCAGTACTCCGCATAGATAGGTTATTCCAACATAATAATAAAGAATGGAATAATAGAAGAATTTCACCATGTATGCGAAGACTTAGCGTAGACAAAGTTATTCCAACATAATAATAAAGAATGGAATAATAGAAGAATTTCACCATGTATGCAGTACTTTGCATAGACAGGTTATTCCAACATAATAATAAAGAATGGAATAACAGAAGAATTTCACCATGTATACGGCAGTCTGTGTATACAGGTTATTCCAACAGAATAATAAGAAATGGAATAACAAAAGCTCTCTTCAAGAATACAAAAGAAATAATACCCCTTACTATAATAATAATATCCCTTACCTTAGAAGAAAACTAGATACTGGAATAGTGAGGTAGTAGATGTTAGACCCCGAATTTTATGAAATAAAAGTATTCAATTTTTCTATTTTGGTGAATAGTTAAATTGATAAAAGTTTAAAGTTAAGGGTGACTTTTGAAAATTTTTCAAAGTAAGTGATGATGAAGTTTTATTTTATTATTATTATTAATGTAATAAAATGTAAAAGCTTTTTATATAAAGCAGAATACTTTTATAAAGTTATTCGTTTTATTAGGCTAATAGTAAAATCTTTTTATATAAAACAGAATACTTTTATAAAGATATTCATTTTATTAGATTATATATAGAATATATTATATTTTATTGTAAACCAATCTGGACAGTCCGTTTAAAAGTGAATCAATCTGGACCGTTCATGGATTAGTTACTATTCAGTATATTCTTCTATAAATAAAAGCTCATTCCTTCATTATTTCTTACGAATTCACTGAAACTCTAGAGAGAGAATTCTCCTTCTATAATCTTGAGCGTATTTCTTTAGAGTTTAAGAAAGCTTTGAGTGTAGTACAAGTTTTCTTCAAGTACATTCCTATACTGCTTGAGTACTCTTCTTTATAAGGTAAGGGATATTATTCGTTGTACCGTAAGAGGTATTATTTCTTTCGTATTCATGAAGAGAACTTCTGTTATTCCATTCCTTATTATTTTGTTGGAATAACTTTATATACTGAGACTACCTATACTTGGTAAAATTCTTCTATTATTCCATTCTTTATTATTATGTTTGAATATCCTCATTCATGCAAGGTTACACGACGACCGGTTCCATTAATTATTATTCTGTTGGAATAACTTTTCTGCATCTGCCTCTATCGCATGCGTGGTGACTTTTGTTGTTATTCCATTCTTTATTATTCTGCTGGAACATCCTGCTCATGCATGCGTTCTGGCATGACACGGTTCCATTATTTATTATTACGCTGGGAATAACTCATCTGCGCGCTATCACACGCATGGTGAATCCTTCTGTTATTCCATTCTTTATTATTCTGCTAGAATAACCTGTCTATGTGGATTACCACATGCATGGTGAATGATCCTTTATATTCATTCCTTATTAAATTGTGGAAATGATCTGTTTACGTTGATTATGATGAGAGTCATAATAAAAGCATTGGACTGATGAAAATCATGGGTATATGAAGTATTAGTAAGTGTTATGATGAGTTGTGTTGGTTATTATGTGAAAACATGAAAGTTTCTTAGAAATCACAAAGGGTTGAAAAATCAGATTTTGGTGAAAATAGAACATGAAATTCAATTGACCATATCTCCTATTATATTTTTAATTTTTAAGTGTGGTCAAGTTCTAGAGTTATATCTATGAGTTTCCTAACTTATCCAAGTGGAATCACTGGAAAATGTGTTATAGATTTTCGTGTGGACTGATTTTAGCAAAGCACAAAAAAGTGAAAAATGGGAAAATAGCTACTGCCAAAAATTTTAAAAGGGCATTTTCGGCCACTTAAATTGTAAGAAAAAATCCGGCCTTTTGGGACATGAAAATATATGGTATAAAGTACCTCCTGTCCAAAAATGAGCCCATTCCGACTTAAAATGAGCAAGTTATAACCATTTTAATATTTAGGTTTTTTCGACGAAAAATGCTATAACCGGAGTTCTATAACTCCGATGACCATGAAATTTAAACTGGAAGATCATGTTAACATGTGTAAGATCTTGCCAAGATTTGGGAATTTCTGTAGTTAAACTTGAGGTAGCTAATTTCTTAAGAAATTAATTAGAAATTGATTTTTGAAAAATAGTAAATGAATTTTAAAAATTTCGAGGAAAATATATGTTCATTATGAGAATATATTCTGCTAAATCCCAGAAAAGAAATATTTTTGGGACTGATTTGGTATTTTTCATGAAAATAGTTTAGTTACGAACATATGAGTTAAATATGTTATGCGAAGTAACAAAGTTGGAAAATAGAATTTTATGGCTTGGAAATCCTATATAAGGTATATGCAGATTTTTGATGAGGGATTTAATCATTGGTGATGAAATCTTATAAGTATGGCATTTTTGAATGATTAAATGCATTATTTGGTAAAGTGTAAACAATTCAAATAAATTGTTTATAAGTTTAAGAAGTGATTAACATATTGTTATGATATTAATAATATTAGATTATGAGTGGTTGATAATATTTGGATAAATTTAATGTCTTTAATCTTTATCCTTGTTTTCGTTTGATTAATATCATTGTCATCATCCTCATGTATATATTATGTTGAAAGTCATCTGTGGCCTGTAGTGCATAGATGGACTTGGTATGATTATAATAGGGATTATTCTTGATAATCACGATCGTAAGGTTACAAATAATGTGGAAAAAGTCCTCCTTGCCCGTAGTGCATTGATGGACAATTTTTGGTATGATTATGGCTATGGATTCTCTTCGGCCAAGGGTGCAAAGATGAATTGTTTTATGACATGATCAGGACCGTTGATGAAAACACGATTATCTTTGGCCAGTAGTGCATGGATAATTCGTGGTCATGATACTAAAAGAAGGTCATTGGCCTATAGTGTAGGGATGAATTGATGACGTGGATTAATTATTGAGTTGAGTCTCAACAATGAAATATTAATTCATGGATGTGATAATAATGAATATCCTTGGCCATAGTGCATGAATAATTCATGGATGTGATATCAATGAATATCCTTGGCCGTAGTGCAGGGGTGATTCGATGATGTGGATTATTTATTAAGCTGAGTCTCAACGATAAAATATTAATAATAAACTTTTAAATTCGTAGAAGATAGTAGATATCATGCTCTACTTGACTCTTCTAAAGTACAGTTGTATGTCTTTGGCCTGTAGTGCAAAGATGAATTGTTAATGAATATCTTTGGCCGTAGTGCAAAGATGAATTTATTAGTATGATTATGAGCAGGGATTGTGATTTGGTATAACCATGATTTTTGATGTTTTAGGTGAAGATAGGTGATGAAAATTATCTTTGTCCTGGGTGTGAAAAGGTATTCAGAATCACAATTATGATTATGAGTTATTCATATGATTGTGGACAGGAATTTTTGATTGATGTTACAGGGGTAAAACATTATTGGTCGACTTTTAACATGGAGAAGATAATAGACCTGATGGTCTATTCAACTCTTTTAATGTATTGCTCGTTCCGCTGCAACTATGGTTGAAAAATTTTATCATCTTTCATATGTTCTAAATCTCTAATTTATTATTGACAAAAGCTATTGATAATTTAATTATCTTTAGTTATGATATTCTTTACTAGGCTAGTTGTTCTCACCCTTTTGCTTCACAATTCCTTTCAGGTAATAAGAGTGTGGCTGGGTCGAGCGGGGATAACAGGGGAATATAACAGTGGTCTATAGCTGTTGAGGTTCTCCCTAAATAGTATGGAAATAATTTTATTGAGAACTTTAGATAAGCGTGTCGTATTGTATACGTCATTTGATATTTAATTTTGGTGAACCAAATAGGGTGAGGCGAACCCAACTTTGGAAGGGTGTTTTGTCACTATCATACCAGATGTCTAATAACATACAACCTCGGGTTATCATAAGACAGGGTTGTGCACATCCACTTGCTGAGTATATCTACGAGCACTACCTATATGATCTTGGAGTTTATTTGAAATATAATTTTCATTTGGAGACAGTGGAGATAGTTATATGTCAAGAGAAGACTCACCATTGGAAGGAACATGATAGTAATCTTCTCATTTTTCTTTGGGGTCTATTGGATCAACCAAGGATAATTCTCTGGACATATGATATCTATCATAACTTAGATTCACGGCCTCCCCCATGTACGAAGGTTTCATAAGCACTTTCCAAAGATTTTAATTTCTAAAATGCTTTTAACCGTACCTTTATGTAAGGTGCAATTGTGACATGATTCGAGTTGGTATATGTATTTGTATTTAAACTCACAAAGATATCATGTAAATCGTATTTTGCATGACAGTTGTATAAATGAAGTTGTAAATGATTTTTATAGTGTATTTTCTGGCGACTCAAGATGGGTGATGTATACCTATTTTGGGGGCGTCACAATAGACTTCTCTTCTTCTTTCTCTTTATAGTTTCTCTCTCAAGAGTTTCAGTGAATTCATCAAAAATAATGAAGGAATGAGCTTCTATTTATAGAAGAATGGGTGAATAATAACTAATTCATGAAACGGTCGTATTGATTTACTTTTAAGCGGACGGTCCATATTGATTTACTATGCAATATTAATAAAATATTCTAATAAAACAAAATCTTTTAAATAAAATAAAATATATTCTATTTATAATCTAATAAAACGAATAACTTTATTAAAGTATTACATTTTTATATAAAAAGATTTTACTATCTGAAACACTATGCATTTACTATGCAAACACTATGCATAATAGAATATTATATATTCTATTTATAGTCTAATAAAATAAATAACTTTATAAAAGTATTACATTTTATATAAAAAGATTTTACTATGCAAACACTATGCACAATAGAATATTATATATTCTATTTATAGTCTAATAAAATAAATAACTTTATAAAAGTATTCTGTTTTATATAAAAAGATTTTACTATTAAAACTTAAAGCAACGGTCCATACTGATTTACTATTAAAACTTTAAACCAGCGATCCATATTGATTTACTATTATAATTTCAACCAACGATCTGAAAAATTAGCACATCTCTTCATGGAATAATATTGTACTAAAAAGTGATTTGGACCGAAAAGAAATATATTTTTTGGGTGAATAGTACCCCGTGAATAGTACTTCGGGAATAGTACCCCGTGTATAGTAACTCGTGAATAGTACTCTAACACAAAAAGTACCCCAAATACCCGAGTGAATAATACTAGAGTGAATAGTAACCGGGTATTTTATGACAACTTGTCTACTTTGAAAAATTTTCACATATCACCCTTAACTTTAACCTTTTATCAATTTAACCATTTACCAAAATAGAAAAATTGAATACTTTTATTTCATAAAATTCGGGGTCTCACAATTGATTCACATGATTTACTATTGATTCACATGATTTACTATTAGGGGAGGTGGTGCAAGTTTGATAATACTTGTAGGACTAAATTAAAAATGAAGAAAAAGAGGAAGGTATTATACTGTAATATTTTGAGCCCCAAAACGTGCAATTATCGAAACTATATTTTCCTATAAATAGAAGCTCATTCTTCCATCATTTCTCACCAATTCACTAAAGCTATAGAGCAATTATTATAGAGAAAATTATAGAGAGAAAGAAGAAGAGAAGTCTCGCTACCTCACTACTCCAAAGATCCAAATTTTCTTTTGAGGTAAGGGTATTATTTCTTTCAGTATTCATAAAGAGAGCTATTATTATTCCATTCCTTATTATTACATTTGGAATAATCAGTATACATGGACTCTAGTATACATGGTGAAATTCTTCCATTATTCCATTCTTTATTATTATGTTGGAATAACTTTTTGCATACATGCAATCTTTAATACGTGGTGAAATTCTTCTATTATTCCATTCTTTATTATTATGTTGGAATAACTTTATACATCGCAATCTTCGCATACATGGTGAAATTCTTCATTATTCCATTCTTTATTATTATGTTGGAATAACTTTGTTTACATGAAATCCGCATACATAGTGAAATTACATTGGAATATCCTATCGGTCTTGATTCGCATGACTGGTTCCATTCTTTATTATTATGTTGGAATAACTGCATACATGCAAGTACCGCATACATGGTGAAATTCTGTTTATTCCATTCTTTATTATTACATTTGAATATCCCGTCTACATCACGGATTACGCATGACACAGTTTTATGTTTTATTCTTTATTATTACATTGGAATATCCTCGCTTATATCGGATTACGCGTGACACAGTTCCATTCTTTATTATTCATTAGAATAACCTCATCTGCATGCGGTCTATTACATGCCTGGTGAATTCTTTTGTTATTCCATTCTTTATTATTCTGTTGGAATAACCTGTCTATGTGGATTACCGCATGCATGGTGAATGATCATTCGTATTCATTCTTTATTAAATTGTGGAAATGATCTGTCTAAGTGGATTACCGAATGGCGGGTGAAAATCTATTTGCAGTTTTGTATATTCTATTATATTCGTATGAGATATCATTTCTTTTGTACTCGTCATGGAATATTATTTTATTTGGTATTTTTCTTTTACGAGTTACTATTCACGGGTTACTATTCACCCGATTACTATTCACTCTAGTATTATTCACTCAGGTATTCGGCACTTTTTAGTGTAGAGTACTATTCACGAGTTACTATTCACGGGTTACTATTCACCAGATTACTATTCACTCTAGTATCATTAAATCGGGTATTCAGGACACTTTTCGTGTCGGGGTACTATTCACGGGGTACTATTCCCAAAGTACTATTCACGGGGTATTATTCACCCGAAAAATATATTTCTTTTCTGTCCAAATTATTTTTGGTACATGAATATTATTCTTGAATTTTACTCTACAAAGCGATAGATCATTGACAATTTGGGCGTTATTGATTTCTCGGATAAATTAAATTATAAATCTTTAAAATTTATCCTTGAACTTGTTTTATTGAATTATTATGTCATTGTCATTATCCTCATGCTTATATTGTGATTAAAGTCATCTTTGGCTTACGTGCATAGATGGACTTGGTATGATTATGACCGAGGATTATTCGAAGTATAATCATTAATCGTAATGTGACGAATGATGTGGTAAAAGTCCTCATTGGCTGTGGTTCATTGATGGACAGATTGTTGAGTATGATTATGACCAAGGATTATTCGGTATAATCATGACCATTGATGATTACATGAATATCCTTGGCCGTAGTGCGAGGATGATTCAATTTTATTTATTAAGCCGAAGTCTCAAATGATAAAGTTGATGAAAAACTTTTAAATCATAGAAGATAGTAGATTTTATGCTCTACTTGCTTCTAAATGGATTGCTTATTCCACCGCAGGTTGTTGATCTAAAACTTGTTGTCTATTATATTCTATCGGTTGTTATACTGTTGAAGGATAAGTATAATTTATTCTGCATTATCTTAGTCATAATATTTCTTATTGGGCTAGTTGAGTTCACCCTTTGCTTTCATTGTTCTCTTCGAAAAATGAGAATATAAATTGGGGACTAGTCGGGAAGCGGAGTGACCAGTCCGATTGATAACATTAGTAGTCCTCACTATTACATTAAATAGTGTGATAATAAATGTAATGAGGACTCCATTGAGTGTGGATATTGTCTAGATGACAATATTCTTATTAAAACTCTTATATTATGTTTTGTCGTATTTTACACGACTGTTGTATAATTAAGTTATATTTGAATTTTTTACCATGTATTTGGCGACTCAAGATGGGTGATGTATACCTGTTTTGGGGGCGTCACAATACGCATACTCCAAAAACACTTGGCAACCAGCTCTAAATTCAGTTATAGCACCTATCTGGGCAGTTGACTTTCGTCGTGCCATCTAACTACAGTCTGAATAGAGGTCCATGATTCCACGGTACCTACTACAGACAACATTATAAATGTTAACATATGACTTGAGCATACTTGTAACCATATGACTTGAGCATACTTGTAAGCATGCATATGATTAACATTTAAGCATACTTATATGCATATGAGTTGAGCATACTTGTAAGCATATGACTTGAGCATACTTGTAAGCATATGATTAACATTTAAGTATACTTGTAAGCATATGACTTGAGAGCATACTTGTAACCATATGACTTGAGCATACTTGTAAGCATATGATTAACATTTAAGCATACTTATAAGCATATGACTTGAGAGCATACTTGTAACCATATGACTTGAGCATACGCGCGGGACTAACTATTGAGGACATCTAAATTCGGGTAGCAAGTACTTTCAAGAGCTCGTTAATCTCCCACAACATAAAGAGCTCGTTAATATTATAAATGTTCTTAACTACCCAACAAACAAAAAAATTTCGACAGAGTCTCCCCTACAATATAGACTAGCCACATGCATGACGGCATGCATATATGGTCATTTCTAGGCACCCAAGACACAAACCAAGAGAAATATACAAATTCCCAATACAATAAGACCAAAACAATAACGATTGAATGCAAATTAAAGCAGTAAAAAATTTAGCAAATTAAATCAAATTCTTTGTTGAGAGAAGGATGTTAGAAAGGACTCTATTTTATGTCTTACTGAACACTCATGGATTTTGAATCAGACACAGTCATATAAATCTGGAATGAAGCCAAAATCACAAAATATATATTTCCCCCATTTCTAATGGCAAACTTAAAGTACCTATTGAGGAAGTATTGTTAGGATTGACACGTACATACTCCAATAGTTCCGAATAATAGTCGCTACGACAGGGTAGTCGGGATATCACTAAATCATGTGGATTTGAGTTTGGTGATTTATTAGCAAGTTAATCTTGAGCTTATTTAATAATTTAAGTTTTATGTATTTGAACTCATGTTATAGCAATTATGAGTTTTTAGTTACTTATAATCGATGTTGGATGTGTTAATTATTTTAGAGTGTGCCAGACATATTAATAAATAAATCAGGCATATAAAATTAGTCATAATTTAATGAATCTAAATATATCATATGTTATTTACTTTCTATTCTTTATATAATTTTTGTGTGTTGTGGTTAATATGGAATCATAAAATTAATTCTGTTTGTTGTTACATAATCAATACTTTTAATAATTTACCCTATCTAAAAATTATCTATACTATTATTGCCTCCGGAGGAGGGAGGGTGTATAAATTAGAATTTGTTCTTTTTTAGGAAGGAAAATCATATTTTGGTGCTTGCTTTTGGTTCTAGTAGCTAATAGTAGCAAATGAAGTGGGATGGTTGGCAGGAGGAGGAATTTGGAATTCTGTTTGCCTTTATTTATTTATTTCATTCATGGGGACCTTAAAAGTGAAGTTTATCCACGTTTATGTCTAGATTAATTTATATCTTATCCTATCCAATCCAATCCATATTTTAAAAGGAAATGGAACACTGCCAGTGCCACATCTAACTAATACTAATACTATATCACTAAATCACTACCTTTTATTAGTACAATCACACCACGCTTCCAAACTTTTTATTAGTACATCGTCTTCATCACCCATTCACCCCCACCCAATTTGTTATACTCGTAATCATATTCTCGTAGTGTTGTTAACTGTTATAAATTACTACATCAATTGGATTCTGTAAAAGTATCCATGAAAAATTCTGTGTTTTTGGTTAGTTTTTAGGAGGAGGAAGTTTTAAGTAAATAAACAAAAAATTACACCTTCAATTTAACATAAATTAACCAACAAATTCTTCCATTATATAGTCTAACTAGTTGTTATTGGTAAATTAAGCATAAATTAACCAACAAATTTTTAACACACTTGAAATCTCTGTGAGGTTTAGAGAACGGGAATTTTCCTTATAAATATCTCCCATATCATGATATTAATCAATCAGCAACGAGCAAAACATAAAAATTTAGAAGGTGATGCACCAATACAATTTCGTGATAGCCATTGTCCTATCTTTATAATTCCCCTATCTTTTGAGAAAATTAACAAGACCTATTACAATGCATCAAATCTTGCCATGTAATAAAAGTACAGGTACAGATAAACAAATGTTTTGATCTAGGTTTTGTCTAAACCACATTCAATTAACAAATTAACAACAGATTCAAGGTTTCTAGTGGATTTCAAGTGAGTTACCTTTATAGAGGCAAAAATTTCTTGAGAACCTAAGTGGCCGATGGCAGGTGGCGGCGGCGGCCGAACTCCTTCTCCTCTCCCCCCTTTCTCACTCTTCTCTCTATTTCGGGCCTCCCTCTTTTCTTTTTCCTTCTCTGTTCTGTGTCGAGCGAATACTGGTTACTGATAACATTAAGTTTGATTAGCGACCGCATGCGGTCGCTGATTATAAGTGGTCACAAAAAACCTACGCGCCAATATTTCCTGCCAAATTTTGGGAGGGAAATTTGTTCTAGCGACCAATTTACGATCGCATGCGGTCGCTGATATAACATAGCGACTGGATTATAGATTGGTCGCTGATGTCGGTCACTATTACGAATATCAGCGACCATATATGTGGTCGCTGATATTATTGGTTGCTGTTACACCTTTTTCTTGTAGTGAACCTTGCCAAACTTGAGTTCGTAGAACTTGATATTACGGGTAAGAATTATTTTTCATGGATCCTTGATGCTGAAATTCATCTTGATGCCATGGGTCTTGGAGACACCATTAAAGATGGTAATGAAACACCTAGTCAAAACAAGGCAAAGGCCATGATTTTCTTATGCCATCATCTCTATGAGAAGTTGAAATTAGAGTATCTCACAATAAAAGATCCTTTTATTCTTTGAAAAAAATTGAAAGAAAGATATGACCATCAAAAGACAGTTATTCTCCCCAAAGCTCGTTATGATTGGATACATTTATGATTGCAGGATTTTAAATCAGTAAGTGAATATAACTCTACAATGTTTAAAATCAGTTCTAAATTAAAATTATGTGGAGATAATATCACTGATGGAGATATGTTAGAAAAAATATTCTCTACTTTTCATGCCTCGAATGTGCTCCTGCAGCAATCACTACAAAAAAATGGGCCTTTAGCAACAATTTTTCGGGCAACGACTTTATAAGTCGTTGCTAAAAGTATATGTTTAGCAATAAAATTTGTCATTCGTTACAGATTGTCTCAGGCTTTCACTTTTTGCAACGAAATTCATAAGTCGTTACAAAATTTCGTTGCTAATTCATTGGCGAGAAAAAATTTCAATAGAAATTCGTTGCAAAATTTTCGGCCATTTGATTTCCCGTCATTATGGGCAACGAAAGTTTTTTTGTTGCTAAAAATGGGGCTTTAACAATGATTTTTCAGGCAACGACTTTATAAGTCGTTGCTAAAAGGGTATGTTTAGCAACAAAACTTGTCCTTCGTTGCAGATTCAGTCAAACTTTCACTTTTTACAACGATATTCATAAGTAGTTGCAAAATTTGGAAACAAAATTCGTTAGAAATTCGTTGCAAAATTTCTAACCACTTAATTTCTCCTTATCGTGGGCAACAAAAGTTTTTTTGTTGCTATATTTCGTTGCCTAATATGGACCACATTCATTGGAAACAATTTTTATTTTTGTTGCATATTTTATACTACTTTTTGCAACGACTATTAACATGTTGCCTTAAATGAATAATAATAATAATAATAATAATAATAATAATAATGATTTGTTTAGTTATAAATACTAATCCTTGCAAAATAATAGCAACTAGGCCCATGTGCTCGGGTGGTCATTAGATCAATATTTCAAATTGGAGGTCTTGGGTTTGAATCTTTGTATCAACCTATTTTTTGGGATGAAGTTCAATATTCGCCACGTCAGCCTGTCCACGTGTAAAATAAAATAAAAAATGCCCACGCAGATCTGCCACATGTGCCACGTAGGCACCACGTGTGCAGGTCAACGCACATGTGGCGCCTGGGGCTCGAAGTCCAAATTTTTTAATAAAAAGGGGCTCAATTTGCGTTGACCAAAAGAAAATATCTCAATACCCAAAAACTCCTAAAGTTCAGTGGTCAACTTTGCATTTTCTTATAATATATTGTGTAACTCTTCAAAAAGTCTACGGAATGAAAATTTTAATTAATTTAACGACAGATTAATATTTTTAGTTCTATTATTATAATAATAATTATTATATTAATACTAATAATAAAAAAAAATACTAATTTGACAACAGATGAGTATTTTTAGTACTATTATAATAATAATAATAATAATAATAATTCATAATAATAATAGAAATTATAATATTAGTAATAACACTAACAACTCATCATCAACATATAAAATTGCCAACTCCCACTTGTAGTTAGCTTAGTTGATTTCTAATTGAATAACTTATGGCCACGTCATGCTTACATAACCTTTATCATTTATCTCTACGTATATCAATACTTACACATACATTACATTAATACATTATTTATATAATACCTCCTCCACACATAATATATATTGTATATATATAACAAGTGCATATTTCACATCAACAAATAATTTATTATACTTAAAAAATAGTTTTATAATAATAACATGTACAATATTGACCTTTAAATTGATCTTTAACATTAACATATAAATTATTTACTTCATCAAATAAATAGTTTGATTTTTATTTATTTGATTTATTTACATATATCATGCCAATAAATACATATATAATACCATTTCTCCTATAATTAAATAATTTCTTATTTACCTATTTAAATATTAAGTTATTTAATAAACTTAATATTTTCCTTATTAAATAATTAACCAATACAAATTAATTAATTAATCTTATTTTCATTTATTTTTATTTTAAATAATTCATAACACCATTATTACTATATATCACACTTATAGTTATATTAAATTACCATATATTTGAAATAAAATTTTATTTTATTCACAAATATACATTGTACAATATTCTCGGGTCTCACAGTTTTAGATCGTACCTTAATGGTGGAGGATCGAGTGCGCCGCTGTATATGTAGAGAAGATGAAGGAATTCTCTCTCCAAATACTTTGGTGGAAAGACGTCTGATCGAGTGGTCCTGCATGTGTCTAGAGGTACTTGTTATTCTAGAAACCAATGTGTTTTAACAAAACCGTTCATCGAACCGAACACGTTATCAGATGGATGGGTACCAGTGTTAAACCATTATTGAACCGACGACATCATAAATATATATATATATATATATATATATATATTATTAGTAATTAATAAAATTTTAAATAAAATCTCATTTTTTATGAACTAAAACATAATAAAGTTGAGTTACAATATTACTAAATGTGATTAATTTTAATATTAAAAAATAATAAAAAGTAATTGGGTCTCTTCTCTTCAACTGTTTTTGGGCATTGGACCTATGTGGAACTCAATCTCTAGTCTATCTAAATTTGGGCTTTAATTGCTCCTGCTTATTGGATATAAGGCTGTAAATAGTAACTTAAAATTTATATTTTTCCGTATTCAAAAAAATAAATATATCTCGTATTCATCCGTATTAAAAAATATAATTGATATATCCGTATTCATATTTAAACATCCCGACCGTATATCCGAAATAACGAATCCAAAATCGTATATTATTAGAACTATCCTAGATTCGCTAACGTTAATAATATATATATATATATATATATATATATTAAGTAATATAATATATATTTAGGTTAAATAATAAATAAAATTCCTCATAAACATATTATTAAAGTTTTAATCAAATATTTGAAAAAAATAATTAAATATTCATTATAAACTTTTTATAACTATATAATCTATTATGAGATTATAAATATTAAAATTCATCATTAACATACATTAAGTTTTAATAAAATATTTGAAAAAAATAAATATCTACTTATAATCGTAGTAAATATTACCCGGACAAATCATATAATGTGGACCATATATGGGTACTCGTTATCGACTGACTCAATTTTATACCTCTTCTTCCAAATTTCAGGGCACTTAATTTTCCCCTCTCCCTCTTCCCCGACCTATTCACCGGTGGTACTATCTTGCATCTCTTACCGGCGGCGGCTACTAAACTGTTCTCCCTCTTCATTTTTGTCTTCGCCGCACGCACAATTACTAGGTATATACAATTTTTGCGATTTAAGCAATTTGGGCGATTTGGGACTGTTTTTCTAGAATCTTCACAACTAAAACCCTTATCGCCATGTCCGCTTCTTCCAACTTCATTCGGACTATCGTTCCTCTATCTGGTTCTAAGCGGATTAAAGCTCTTTTCAATGGCGGACTTTAACTCCTACTCACAGTTCCAGAAAGTTCAGATTCAACGAGATGACATTGTACTCTAAGCTTCGCTCTTCAATATTCTTTTCTCCTCATTTCTGCCCTACATTTACCTTATGTATATTATTTTCAAAATATAAATCTTTACATGTTTTGAGAATTTGATGGTGAATTTGTTCCGATAGTCATAGCTCATACAGAGAAAATATTGTGTATTACCTCAGAATTAGGCTGATTTCAATAGATTAGGTTTTAGACAAATATAAGATTCAATTGTAATTAACCCTAATTTTCAAATGATTGATCAGCTAAAAATTATAGAAACATTTAGCAAATGAAGATTTTATCATCTTGATTAATACTAATAATAGTATAATGTTTTATCCTTTATTTATGTATAGCTCTTTCTTAGTAAATTTTTATCATTAGGTAAAAAGATTGTTTGCTTGTGGATGAAGGAGTTTACTGCAATTATCAACATATGCAGGTGCCGTCGCGGTTGGGAACAATGTTGATATTGTTGTGTGGGAGCCAAAGTGGAGTTTGACCTCGATGATAATCATCCATCCTATATACCTTAAGCATCTTGTATGTGCTCTTTTATATCTATCCTCTTTGTTTCTCATTTACTTCATTAGAGTGGTTGATGGTATGTCGTATAAAATATGCTGAAGTCTAGTTGGTTAAGCAATGTGTTTTAGCAGAGAAATGATTAAGAACTTATATTAATGATTAAGCAACTGGTCTATGCAGTGATCAAGTTGATATTTGAATACATTCAACTTGATCTCTATGTTTTCACAATTCTTATTTTCTTTATTATATCAGTGACACATAACAAATGCTTAATGATAGAAAAGTAGATGAGTTGTCAGAATGCAATTTGGTTATTGGTTTGTTTTAGTATGTGAGCATTTTTGCTAATAAAAATGGAGACAGGATATCGGTTGGACATGTCAAATAGCATATTTATATTTCAGTTGTTCTTAGTTTACACAGATTCATTCCTCTATACCCTTTCAAGCATCTTCTATACAATCAACTAGAATTTTGGGTAAACATAGGGTATTTTACATTCTATTAAGATAAATATCTCACAAGGCTGAACTGCATCTTATTTAAATTTTGGAACTGAATTTGTATTAAAAGTTTGAATTTTTTTGACTATAATAAGTGTACTGTAAGGACTATAAAACTTCTATCTGGTGGTCTAAAACTCAAATATGGAAAAACATTAACTGATTAACATAATTGGCTTCATCTATTTGTTGCTTAGGGATCCATTAGCTATTCAAGACTCTATTCAAGAGATTAATTATTGAACATTAAATCAATATCATTCCTTCAACTCCTATATCTAGCAAATGTTTGTTGTCCCAATATACTAATGCCCAAGTAAGCAAAATATTTTTATCATATTTGATGATATGTAATTGCCAGCACTGTAATATCCAAAGAAACTACAAAGGAAATAGGACTCCTTTTACTGGAGAAAAGGGAGTATATATGTGACGCCCCCAAAATAGGTATACATCACCCATCTTGAGTAGCCAAATACATGGTACAGGATACAAATACAATCTTAAATATACAACAAGAGCTGTGAGTTTTAATACAAATATTGTCTTCTAGACAATATCCACTCTCAGAATAAGTCCTCATTACAATTATTATCACACTATTTTATAGAATAGTGAGGACTACTAATGCTATCATCTGGACCATCACTCCGTTCCCCAACTAGTCCTTACTACGTTCTCATTTCCTGAAGAGAACAGTGAAAGAAAGGGTGAGCTCAACTAGCCCAGTAAGAAATATTATGACTAAGATAATGCAGGATAAATTATCATTAGCCTTCAACAATGTTAAACTGATAAAATATAATAGGCAACAAGTTTAACTGCAGCGGAATAAGCAATCTATTAAAAGAGTCAAGTAGAGAATAAAATCTACTATCTTTTATGATTTAAAAAAAATTTCATCGTTTTTATCGCTGAGACTCAGCTTAATAAATAATCCACATCATCCCTGCACTACGACCAAGGATATTCATTAGTATCACGACCACAAATTATCCATGCACTACGGGCCAAGGATATTCGTGTATTCATCAATGGTCATGATCATGCCAACAACTGTCCATCAATGCACTACGGGCCAATGAGGACTTTTACCACATCATTTGTAACATTACGGTCATGATTATACCGAATAATCCCTGGTCATAATCATATCAAGTCCATCTATGCACTATAGGCCATAGATGACTTTCAATAAAATATAAACATGAGGATGATGCCAATGATATAAGAATTCAATAAAACAAGTTCAAGAATTAATTTATCTAGGAACTAATAACGTCCAAATTGTTAACATGATACTTTTTTATAGAGTAAAATTCAAGAATGCTCAGAAGAATATTTCCATAAAAAGATACTGGTTGAAGCGCAAATATCAAGAATATTCCACTAATTTCATGGAGTATAGAAGTCAAAACTTTAACCAACTGAGTATAATAAAGAATGGAATAACAAAAGAAATCACCAGGCATGTGATATACCGCATGACAAAAAGTTATTCCAATGTAATAATAAATAACGAAATTAGGTCCCAAGAAAATGCACGCACATGGATATTCCAACAGAATAATAAAGACTTTAACCAGTCCAATGTGTAAAACGCATGACATGGATATTCCAAATGTAATAATAATAAAGAAGGAACCAATGTCCGGCGTAAAATTGTAGACGATATGGATATTCTAATGTAATAATAAAGAATGGAATAACGTAAGAATTTCACCAAGTATAGGGTAGCAGCATGCGTATCAAGTTATTCCAATAGATCAATAAATAATGAAATAATGTAAGAATTTCACCAAGTATAGGTAGTTTCATGATATATAGTTATTCCTACGTAATAATAAAGAATGGATTAACGAAGTTCTCTTCATGAATACAAAAGAAATAATACCCTTACCGTAAAAGAAAGAAATGGATATCGAAGTAGTGAAGTAGCGAGAATACTCTTCTTCTTTCTCTCTATAATTTCTCTCTCTAGAGTTTCAGTGAATTCGTAAGAAATAATGAAGGAATGAGCTTCTATTTATAGGAGAATGGATTGAATAGTAACTAATTCATGAATGATCCAGATTGATTTACTTTTAAACGGACAGTCTATATTAAAACTTAAACCAACGGTCCATACTGATTCACTATTAAAACTTTAAACCAACGATCCATATTGATTTACTATTAAAACTTTAAACCAGCGATCCATATTGATTTACTATTAAAACTTTAAACCAACGATCCATATTGATTTACTATTATAAATTTAACCAACGGTCTGAAAAATTAGCACATCTCCTCATGGAATAATATTGTACCCAAAAATAATTTGGACTGAAAAGAAATATATTGTTCGGGTAAATAGTAACTCGTGAATAGGAACTCATGAATAGTAACTCATTAATAGTAACTTCGTGAATAAGAAATTGTGAATAGTACTCACGACACAAAAAGTGTCCCGAATAATAGATTGAACAATATAACCTCCAGACATCAATTATCATCGGAATAGATGTCGATTTCTAGTAACAAAAATAATCCCAACACAATGAAACTATCAAATTCATCTTTAATCAACACGAACTTCTTCATCATTAATATTATAACTTACAATATTTAAGAACCAGGTTCCCAGAAAAGAGGGGGCTTTCCAATAAGGATTTTTTCCTATTGGCACACAATTAGGTGACCAAACCTCTCTTTGACAGAACTTCTAGACATTGTAAATATTGCAATTTAATAATATGAATAACTTTGTCATCTCAATTATTGATTTAATAATATAACATATAATGCAAATGATACTATGACAATAATCGAATCAATAACATGAAAGATATGATGCAGCAATAATTGAGTATAACTAAGTGACTTCTCACGTAAGCATCAATAATCAATACCGCGTGCTACTACTTAACCACGCCAGACATTACATTTTTACTTTACTATCGGGTAGTTCAACAGTTTTAACGGTAAAACTTCTGCCCTTATTTTTATAAAAATATTTTTGTCGTTTTCTCAATTCGACAATAATTTAGATTCAGGGGTCCACCAATGATTAGTGCCGTTGTATTTAATATTCCCCTCGCTAAAACGAATATTTCCCACCCAATCAAATATAATACAACAACTCGTATACTTTGCAAAATTTATAAATACCATCCACAATTATAACATTATTTCAAATCCACACCATAATATTAAAAAAAATATTTTGAGAAAATTAAATCTTTATTCGTAAAATTTGGGATTTTACAATCTCCCCTCCTTATGAAATTTCGCCCTCAAAATTTACGTATGTACCTGGTATGCCGAACAGATGAGTACACTTCGTCAGATTCTAACTCTTGAGGTATAACCTTTAAGCGTAGAATATATTCCAGGATTTTAACAGGTACATCTTCATACGTTAAATTATCCGCTATCTCGTCCGGTTCTAAATCAATAATGTGGTTCGGGTCGTCCACATATTTACGTAACATCGATACGTGACAAACGTTATGAACACGTAACATATTTGGCGGTAAAACGAGTCTATAAGCCATAGTTCCTACTCGATCGAGGATTTCAAATGGGCCAATTAAATCGAGGATTGAGATTTCCTCTCTTCATCGATTCTTGCTTCTAGAATAACGCCCTCTTGAACCTTCTTTTTCGTGTTCATCAGCTCCGGGTCTGTAGCTTAAGCGGCTTTAACTTTATCGATTAAAGTTAATTCTACTCGTATATTTGTTATCTTCACATAGGTTTGTATATTCGCACTCGTAAATGCATACGATCTTCTACTCAACGCGTCAGCTACCACGTTCACTTTTCCACGATAGTATTGAATGGTACGATCGTAATCTTCAACAGCTCGAGCCAAAGTCTTTGGCGCATGTTATGTTCATTTTAGTTGAAGAAATATTTAAGGTTTTAGAAATGGGGTTTTGTACTGGGGTCAGTACAAAATTCGATTTCACGCTCTGGGGTAGGCTAAGAAGTCTTCAAGAACACGTCAGGAAATTTATTAACAATAGAAATATCATTCACAACTGTGACTCTCATCCAAGACTTGGATAACACATCAGATTGATACCTATCAACTTGCCATCGTTATTCACAACGTCGCCTACATAAAGTTTATCTTCGGTGCATTCCACTCAAGGAAGTCAACAAAAAAGATCCGGGCTCTTTACTTATGGCTTGATATAACAGTGATTGAGTTTAGTGGTTTGGTTGCTTGAATTCACATAACAGGTTAGTTAGGAATATAAAAGCTAACAACCTTATGAAAAGCATGATGAGTAGTTAACCAATCGATTTCTAAAATCGCATCAAATGCAAGTATTTTCAAAGAGATAAGATCGACAGGTAACGTGAAAGTGTCGATTTGAATCAACAAGATTTATAAACAGTGGAGGTAACGAAGGTTTCTACTAACGAAGTTTCAACCAATAAGTCAAAGTCTAACTTCTCCGGAGTCAAATTTAAACGTTGAGCGCAAGCAAGAGAGATAAAAGAATGGGTAGAACATGTATCTAATAAGGTATAGACTTCGCAAGAATTTATAATTAACTAACCCGTGCTAACTTTGTTTGGGTTACTCGCTTTTTGAGAAGTCACGAAAACGCTCTCCCTTGCACTACCAGTTTTGACTTTTCTGGAACGGCCTTTGGTGCCTCCATCCTAGCTAAACTTGTCTTTCGTGAATGACAAAATCGGGCTAGGTGACCTTCTCTTCCACAATTGTAACATGCTTTGGATGGCATCGCGCAGTTTGGACTGATGTGTCCCTCTCCTCCATATTTGAAGCATATGATAGGTGGTCGTTCTCCTTCCTTAACGACAAAAGTCTTGATCTTGACGCGTCTTTCCATCATTGTTGAATCTTCTCTTCTTGAAATGTCCATTCTTATCGTTTTGGCCATGATTACCACCGAAGTGGTTACCATTTCTGACATGTTGATTCCCACCTCGCTTATTGTCACCGCTTCGATGACTGTTATCACTGGTATTATCATTTTGCCAGCTGCTCTCTTTTGGTTAGGTTGGCTCATTATCGCGCTCCAATAACTGAGCTCTATTAACAACATCTGAATACAAACATAGTTTATGAGAGATAAGATATTGACGTATCTCGGGTTTTAAACCTCTTAGAAACATTCGCGT
Organism: Panax quinquefolius; assembly: GCA_020205615.1. Lineage (NCBI taxonomy): Eukaryota > Viridiplantae > Streptophyta > Magnoliopsida > Apiales > Araliaceae > Panax > Panax quinquefolius. Next base: position 71,164,464 of record CM035154.1, read on the forward strand.
CATTCTCTCCTCATTATCAACCAAATGGGACGCAAACCGGGATAACTCGGCGAACTTGGTTTCGTACTGCGACACGGTCATGTTATTTTGCTCCAACTTGATGAATTCTACCTCTTTTATGTGACGAATACTTTCGGGAAAGTACTTGTCGTTGAACATTTCTTGAAACTTCTCACAAGTCATCTTCAGTGCGGCAGGTTGAGTACGCTTTACAGATTCCCACCAATGAATCGCCTCTACGCATGCAATATGAAGGTGGCAAAGGGAACCTTTTGCTCCTCGGAGCATCCCAAGACATCAAATATCTTGCAGATTTGCTTTATCCACGTCTCCGCCTTAAGTGGTTTTGGCTCTTCAAAAAACTCCAGTGGTCCCAGTTCCTTGAACTGTTTAGCGGTGACCGTCCGAGAGTTGTCAGTGTTTCCACTTGCATTTAGGACAGGAGTCTCTCTTGCCTGATGTTGCATGAATTATAGAAAGCCTCTGAACATTCCATCGTTCATCATTTGGTCAGTGTTGTTATTTGCATGAGGATTGTCGCCTTCCAGATGCACATTGTCCTGATTATTGATCTGTGGAGACTCAACGGTCTCCTGTGCTCCATTGATGTCCTCAACATTCTTGGATGCCATTTTCAAATACTGCTACAAAATAAGGGTTAATTAACATATCACATATTATCCCTATACTCTGACCAACCAATTAAATAACAAATAAACTTAGGTAGGTCATACTAGCGAAGGAATTCCCCGTCTCTCCCCTCTTAGTTCTTGTCTCACATCTCAGCCAGGGATCATATCCCTAAGCTTTGATATCAATTGTGACGCCCCCAAAATAGGTATACATCACCCATCTTGAGTCACCAAATACATGGTACAGAATACAAATACAATCATAAATATACAACAAGATTTGTGAGTTTTAAAACAAATATTGTCTTCTAGACAATATCCACTCTTAGAATAAGTCCTCATTACAATTATTATCACACTATTTCATAGAATAGTGAGGACTACTAATGCTATCATCTGGACCATCACTCCATTCCCCGACTAGTCCCTGCTACGTTCTCATTTCACAAGAGAACAAAGAAAAGAAAGGGTGAGCTCAACTAGCCCAAAGAAGAAATATTATGACTAAAGATAATGCAGGGATAAATTATCATTAGCCTTCAACAATGTTAAACTGATAAAATACAATAGACAACAAGTTTAACTGCAGCGAAATAAGCAATCTATTAAAAGAGTCAAGTAGAGAATAAAATCTACTATCTTTTATGATTTAAAATTTTTTTCATTACTTTTATCGCTGAGACTCAGCTTAATAAATAACCCACATCATCCCTGCACTACGGCTAATGATATTCATTAGTATCACGACCATAAATTATCCATGCACTACGGGCCAAGGATATTCGTGTATTCATCAATGGTCATGATCATGCCAACAACTGTCCATCAATGCACTACGGACCAATGAGGACTTTTACCACATCATTTGTAACATTACGGTCATGATTATACCGAATAATCTCTGGTCATAATCATACCAAGTCCATCTGTGCACTACAGGCCACAGATGACTTTCAATAAAATATAAACATGAGGATGATGACAATGATATAAGAATCCAATAAAACAAGTTCAAGAATTAATTTATCCAGGAACTAATAACGTCCAAATTGTCAACATGATACTTCTTTGTAGAGTAAAATTCAAGAATGCTCAGAAGAATATTTCCATGAAAAGATACTGGATGAAGCGCAAATATCAATGATATTCCACTAATTTCATGGAGTATAGAAGTCAAAACTTTAACTAACTGAGTATAATAAAGAATGGAATAACAAAAGAAATCACCGTGCATATGATAGAGACACAGCATGCGAGTTTATTCCAACAGAATAATAAATAACGAACCGGTGTCCCAGATATTCAAAAACGCATAGACGTGATATTCCAACGTAATAATAAAGATTTTAACCCGGTGTCCCGCGTAAAACGCATGACGAACGTGATATTCCAAATGTAATAATAAAGACGGAACCAAGTGCACGTAAAACGCATGCATAGACAGGATATTCAACCGAATAATAAAGAATGGAATAACGTAAGAATTTCACCAAGTATAGGGTAGCAGCATATACTGAGTTATTCCAATGTAATAATAAAGAATGGAATAACATAAGTTCTCTTCATGAATACAAAAGAAATAATACCCCTTACCGTAAAAGAAACTGGATATCGAAGTAGTGAAGTAGCAAAATATTCTTCTTCTTTCTCTCTATAATTTCTCTTTCTAGAGTTTCAAATGAATTAAGTAAATAAATAATGAAGGAATGAGCTTCTATTTATAGGAGAATGGATTGAATAGTAACTAATTCATGAATGATCCAGATTGATTTACTTTTAAATGGACAGTCTATATTAAAACTTAAACCAACGGTCCATACTGATTCACTATTAAAACTTTAAACCAACGATCCATATTGATTTACTATTAAAACTTTAAACCAGCGATCCATATTGATTTACTATTATAAATTCAACCAACGGTCTGAAAAATTAGCACATTTCCTCATGGAATAATATTGTACCCAAAAATAATTTGAACCGAAAAGAAATATATTGTTCGGGTGAATAGTAACTCGTGAATAGTAACTCGTGAATAGTAACTCGTGAATAGTAACTCGTAAATAGTAACTCGTGAATTGTAACTCATAAATAGTAATTTGTGAATAGTAACTCATGAATAGTAACTCATGAATAGTAACTCGTGAATAGTACTCCAACACAAAAAGTGTCCCGAATACCTGATTGAACAATATAACCTCTAGACATCAATTATCATCGGAATAGATGTCGATTTCTAGTAACACAAATAATCCTAACACAATGAAACTATCAAATTCATCTTTAATCAACACGAACTTATTCATCATTAATATTATAACTCACAATATTTAACAACCAGGTTGTTCCCAGGAAATAGGGGGCTTTCCAATAAGGATTTCTCCCTATTGGCGTGCAATTAGGTGACCAAACCTCTCCTTGACAGAACTTCTAAACATTGTAAATATTATAATTTAATAATATGAATAACTTTGTCGTCTCAATTATTGATTTAATAATATAACATATAATGTAGATGATACTGTGACAATAATAGAATCAATAATATGAGAGATATGATGAAGCAATAATTGAGTATAACTAAGTGACTTCTCACGTAAGCATCAATAATCAATACCATGTGCTACTATGCAACCACGCGTATTATTGTACTTTTACTACCGGGTAGTTCAACAGTTTTAACAGTAAAACTTCTGCCATTATTTTCATAAAAATATTTTTGTCGTTTTCTCAATCTGACAATAATTCCGTTGTGGGGTCCACCAATGATTGCGCCGTTGTACGAATATTCCCTGCTAAAATGAATATTCCCCGACCAATCGAATATAATACAACAACTTGCATACTTTGCAAAATTTATAAATACTATCCACAATTATAACATTATCTCAAATCCACACCATAATATTAAAAAAAATATTTTGAAAAAATTAAATCTTTATTCGTAAAATTTGGTATTTTTCAATATATTACACAACTGTTTGTATGAACAGAGTACATAACATGCATTCAATAATAAATTTTTTACATTTTTATTAATAAGTAAAAAAAGGTTACCTTTTTGATTGGTAATATCAAACATTATAAGTAGTATGGAACCTTATTTTGGAATTACCTTAAATAGATTAATGTGGAAACAAAATAAATAAAGTCTCTATAAAGAGCTGTGCTTCTTACTATACGAGTTCCATAAAATGAAAAACTTATAGCTCATAAATTTCTTTTTTAATTTATAATTTTGATGGATTTGTTCCAAATAGTTGTTTTTACATTGATTTCACTTTCCCCACTCTAAATCAACTCCCCTTAAAGTTCATTACAAGAATGAAGGAGTGATGTCATGTGTGTGAAAAGTTTGTTACCATCCTTCTGCCCACAAGAAGTGAAGAAAAGTTGTGTTTTTATTTAGATACATGTTTGTTTAGTAATTAGAATCTCTATGTTTCCCTTGTAGAAAACTAGTGGATGGTTCTAGTATATCCTGTAATATATTCATTAGGCTCACTGTCATGATTGTTAACTAATTGTGGATTAACTGAAAAGAAGGGTCCTATGGGATATTTTCCACCTTTTATTACCTCCCAGACCTCAATTATCCTCCCTATTGCTGCCCATTGCTGCACTGTATAACTTGACAAGATACATATTAAATCTAAAAGGATTCTTTACAAATGTGTAACAGGTTATCAATGAGAATGTTACAGTTTTAGATTCAAAAGGCAATGCAATTTAATACAAACTTTTTCTTATTGCTAGTGCCTCTATAGGTATCAGAAACTTCTACACTACTGCATATTTGGGAAGATCTCCAAGTGTTACCCCAAGTATTAGCTTGCATTTATAGCATCTGTTCCACCTCTAGGTTTCAGCACTTATGTTGTATCAGTCACCAAGCGGGCAGGTTAACGATATAATTTTCATATCTTGAGTCTTTGCATGGAAGATAAATCATTTGTTCGTCTACATTGTACTAAGCAGTTTGTTCAATTTGTCACATTTTGCAAGTGCAGCTGCTACTTCAGTGAAGCAAAAGTCATACAAAACTTAACGGAATGAAAACAATACAATAGAAGTAGGGCCAAGAAATTTGAAGCTCACTATTCTGGAAATGAAGGTAAACTTACTCAGGTGTAGAATTATATATCAACTCCAGTTAGCTTTTACACATGTTTATCCTCATTTTTTTTACCCTTTTGATGACATTTTGTAAGTACTATTGTCTACATTTTTGGCATCAATAAACATACATAGTACTTATAGAAAGTGTTACCTTAGGATACTTTAAAAGTTCTGTGTGTTTTATGAAGAAAAAATTTTCATTACTGCTAAATGTAAATTCATTCTTGAAATGAAATATACTTGTATTCAATTTTATATATGTTTCTTCTTAGAACTATATGAACTATATATGTTCCTTTCGGATTTGCTATGTGGTCTGTTGGGTTTTTCTTTCCTGCCTTGTTGATCTGTTCTAAGTTGTTTACTGGCTATGAGTTGTTTGTGGATATAGGTTCCCATTTGTTTACTTGGGCTCCTTTTACTTTCTTGCTGCTGCTCATGTTATTATTGCTTGGTGTGTTACTGCATATGATGCTTGTTGATCTGTTCTAAGTTGTTTATTGTTTGTTATTGCTTGGTTTGTTGCTGCATATCATGAAACTCTTTCAAGTCTCAACTTCCTCAAATTTGGCATACTAAATTGAAATCTTAATGAAGTTATCTCACCAAGACAGTGGCAGTGTCTGTGACGCCCCCAAAACAGGTATACATCACCCATCTTGAGTCGCCAAATACATGGTACAGAAATCAACTACAAACTTCATTTATACAACTGTCGTGCAAAATACGACAAAACATAATCTAAGAGTTTTAATAAGAATGTAACGATCGAGAAATTTATAATTTAATTTAAATATTTATGGAATTAAATAAATATTTTAAATAATTTATTTATTGAGGAAAATAAATAATTGATGAATTGTGATGAATTAATTTAGTAATTAAATTAATTAATGTTAATTGAATCGAGTAATGATAATGAATTGTGATGAATTAATTTTGCCAATAAAGATTTGGTTTACCCTAGATCGGTTAGCAAAACTGTACGTGAAAAAGATTGTGTCAAGACACGGTGTACCTGTGTCTATTGTATCAGACAGAGATCCACGTTTCACATCTAATTTTTGGAAGCGATTACAAGAGTGTTTGGGAACACAGCTGAGAATGAGCACATCGTACCATCCTCAGACCGACAGACAGAGTGAGAGAACCATCCAAACACTAAAAGATTTGCTCAGAGCATGTATTATGGATTTTAAGGGAAATTGGGATGACCATCTGCCATTGATGGAATTTGCTTATAATAATAGTTATCACGCGAGTATTGGCATGCCGCCTTACGAAGCGTTATCGTCGAAAATGCGAAACTCCATTATATTGGGACGAGGTTCTTTGAGCGTCGCCTATTGGGTCGAGTGATCGTACAACAATGATCGTTGAGATCATCAAAGTAATTCGAGCAAGATTGATAGCGGCCAAGATGAGGCGGAAGAAATATGTCGATCAACATCGACAGAATCGGGAATTCGATGTCGGTAGTTATGTTTTCTTGAAAGTGTCTCCCTAGAAGGGGAAAATCCAATTTGACAAGAAAGGAAAATTGAGCCCTAGATTTAAAGGACCTTTCGAAGTGCTTCGACAAGTTGGCAAAGTGGCGAATGAGGTAGCCTTACCTCCGGAGTTAGAGCATATTCACAATGTTTTTCATGTTTCGGTATTGAGACCATATAAGCCTGACTATAAACATGTTATCGAATATGAGCCTTTATAGTTTGAGAAAGATTTATCATATGAAGAATTCCCTGTTCAAATTATTGACAGAAAAGAGCAAGTACTGAGGAATAAGGTGATACCTTCTGTTAAGGTAATCTAGAGGAACCCCAATGCTGAAGAAGCTACGTGGAAACTCGAAAATGTTATGATGAAGAATTATCATCAGTTGTTTGTTTGATTTTGTATAGCGATTCTGAGGACAGAATCTTGTTAAGGAGGGAAGAATGTAACGAATAAATTTTTCGAGTTGTGATTCTGGGGACAAAATCCTTTTAAGGAGGGAAGGATGTAACGATCGAGAAATTTGTAATTTAATTTAAATATTTATGGAATTAAATAAATATTTTAAATAATTTATTTATTGAGAAAAATAAATAATTGATGAATTGTGATGAATTAATTTAGTAACTAAATTAATTAATGTTAATTGAATCGAGTAATGATAATTTTATTTGTTGGATTTAATTTAAGGAGATAATTAAATTAAATCAATTACTTAATATTTAAAAATTAGTTAAATTAAATGAATTGTTTAATTTAAAGGAAATAAATAAATTAAATAAAGTGATGTGTCTAATTTATTAATTAAATTAGATATATAATTATTTATTAATGATAATAAGATTTTCATTATAAGTATTATAAGTTATTTAAATTAACTAAATTAAGTTATTTAAATTAATCAACTAAAAGTGTGACATAAAACTATATAATATAAATGTTATTAAAATAATTTAGCTGGGAGAGTTTTTTTGTTAGCCAAATAGGGCCTTGTGGCCTTTGGCTTATTTGAGCTGACGCTTGTTGGGGTTTTATAATTGAAAGAGAACGTGGGTTTCAGGTTATTTTTACGCATATTATACCTAAGGCTAGCGTCTAGTTTCTTCTTATTCTCGTATTTGGCTAAGGAGAAAGAGCAGAGTGTTGAGAGAGAGAGCTTAGAAGAAGAGAACACAGAGATTTTAGAAGATCACAGTGGTTTTGAGAGATTATCATCTTGCTAGTAGGAAATCAAAGTATAAACTATTTCCATTCTAACTTTTAGTTTCGGTATATATATATTCTATGTGGTTAGAAATCACGTGAATTGTGATATGTATGTGTGTTCATATAGTTCTACATAACTCTGCTAGTCATCATGTATACTTGATATTAGTTATCAAATTCGTGAGAAATTGGGTGTAGGAAGAAAAAGGAAAATCACAGTGTATGTTTGTATGTATTTTTCATATGGTTCATGAAAAAATATCAATTTTGATGGCCAATTCTTATGTTAAACTGTAAATTGACGCTTGAATATGTTAGTTCGTTGAGATACAAACATGGCATAATTTGAATGGAATGGTTTGGCCAAATAGCGAATTCGCAGTGATGATTTTTGGGATAGACTATTAAAAATGGAGTTTTATATGAAAAACATGACAATTGAGAAATTAAAATAGTTCTAATTGTTGTTAAATTGTACTAAGTGGTTGAATATGTTAGCAATCATGTTTATGTTAGTTGTATATTTATTTTACATGTTGTTATCACCTTTTGATGGGTGAAATTTATGTTTGTTGGGCTAAAAGCAGCTCTTTCGCTCACACTTCTTAGTCTCTCATGATTCTGTTCGAGCACCGGTAGCAATTGCTACGTCGGTGTCGAGAGAAAAAAGCAAGCCTTGTTGCTGGCGATTCCAAGCCTAAGTGTGGTGCAGCTGCGCCACACCCTAAACTGAGACAGTGAGGTCTGCTTGTTTGCAGGTCAAGCATAATGGACTTATATTAGTTTAGTAAGAATGTTATTGATGTTGTGGCATAATATAAACTATAATAGTAGATTGTCATGTGTTATAATACAAAGTATAAAAGATTTTGAAGTGATTGTTAATTGAGTTACATAATGAAAACAAATGAGATGTTTTCGAAAGATAGAGTTGAACGATTAAGTTATGTTGATCAATGTGTAATTTCAGAAGCGTTAAGTATGTTAGCCTAAATGGTTAGGTGCTAGGTTAGGGTTATGACCTAAATGATGGTTTAAACCCTAAAAGTTAATATTCATGCAATTAATTGTTATTGCGATTTCAATGATGTATGTAGGGTAATTGGAGATTATTTTTCATTGTGTAGCTTACAAGCAAAGCAAGTTTTCTAACTCTACCTTGTTATTATTGAGCAAGTTTCTAAACCTTATCTTTTTTACATTTGAGCAAGCTTTTAAACTTCATTCTTTTCATATTGAATACAAGTTTTCATTCCTATATTATTATTGTTCAAGTTCTTAAAATTGAGCAAACTTAATCTATCTTGAATATGTTTGTACAAGCTCTTATAACCTAATTCGTTATATCGAGCGAGTTTTACTTTTCTAATTATTATTCAAAGCACATATTGTTCTAATACACCGATTCAAATGAGATTGTTCTAAATCTTTTGGTTATAGCATTTTGTATATATATCATGTAATTCAATTGTATCTATTATTGATATCCTATCTTTGACTTTGATAGCCTTGTTCAGTTATAAATTCTTGTATTAAATCTTTACTGATGTAAATCGAATAGTGTTCTAAAATTCTAGAAACACTGATAAGCTAGTTCCAAACTAAACTTTCTTTAGTGCGGAAATTCTAAATTCAAACTGAGACGAACAACCCTAACATAGGGGATTTTGTACGTGTAACGTTTAGATGTTTGTGTACAATACATGGTACAAAGGGCTGATCCCCCTAAGTATGTTAAGAAGAATTAAAAGTATAGTCTAAATAATCTGCATTAAGGTTGGGTAATAATACCTAAGTACCGGGGACATAGTTCGTGGTCTTAAGACCCTCAGATAATTAAAGTTTGAACTTGTTTTCTAGTTTGATATGTAGAACAAGTTCCTTATTGTTCAGCTTTCGTTGTTCACTCTCATGTTATTATCATTGCTATGTTCTAAATCAGTGAGCATTTGTTTGCTCACTCTTGCAATTAACACTTGCAGCCTAAAGTGGAGAAAGTTGATGAGCCGTCGATTAGATTAAGCAAGGCAAAGCGAGATGTCCAAATGATGAAGACTTATGCTAATTTTATTTAAATATTTTATGTTTCAAGACTTGTTTTAATATGTGATGTATTCCGCAAACTGATGTAATAATTTAAGGTTAGATTACCCGAGATTTAATTTGAGATGATGATGTAACCCTTTAATGGGAGAGATTATTGTTTAAGTGATTTAAATTATGTCTTTATCCTTTATTGATGGGTAGTTAGATGTAATAATTTTGATAAGCGAGCACCAAATCCTGCAAGAATGAAGTACCTGGATTTAGGGGTGTCACAAAGAATATTGTCATCTAGACAATATCCACACTCAATGGAGTCCTCATTACATTTATTGTCACACTATTTTATAGAATAGTGAGGACTACTAAAACAACCATCCGGACCATCAATCCGCTCCCAGACTCGTCCCAAATATATTCTCATTTCTTCAAGAGAACGGTAAAAGAAAGGAAAGCTCAACTAGCCCAAAGAAGAAATATTATGACTAAGATAATGCGAATAAATTATCCTTAGCCTTCAACTAATATAACCGATAGAATATAATGACAACAAGTTTTAGATCAACAACTGCAGTAGAATAAGCAATCCATTAGAAGAGTCAAGTAGAGCATAAAATCTACTATCTTCTATGATTTAAAAAGATTTTCATCTACTTTATCACTGAGACTCAACTTAATAAATAAAATCGAATCATCCATGTACCACGGCCAAGGATATTCATGTAATCATCAATGGTCATGATTATACCGAATAATCCTCGGTCATAATCATACCAATAATCATCCATCAATGAACTACGGTGCCAATGAGGACTTTTACCACATCATTCGTCACATTACGGTTAACGATTATCTTAAGAATAATCCTCAATTCATAATCATACCAAGTCCATCTATGCACGTAAGCGAAAGATGACTTTAATCACAATATAAGCATGATGATGATGACAATGACATAATAATTCAATAAAACAAGTTCAAAGATAAATTTTAAAGATTTATAATTTAATTTATCCAGAAATCAATAACGTCCAAATTGTCAACATGATACTGTTTTGTAGAGTAAAATTCAAGTACCAAAAATAATTTGGACAGAAAAGAATCAATTTTTTGTCGTGAATAGTACCCTGTGAATAGTACTTCGGGAATAGTACCTCGTGAATAGTACCCCGACATGTAAAATACCCCAAATACCCAAGTGAATAATACCCGAGTAAATAATATTCGGGTGAATAGTAATTTGGATGAATAGTAACTCGTGAATAGTACTCCGACATGAAAAGTGTCCCGAATACCTGAGTGAATAATACTAGAGTGAATAGTAACCCGTGAATAGTAACTCGTAACAGAAAAATACCAAATAAAATGATATTTCATGACGAGTACAAAAGAAATGATATCTCATACGAGTATAATAGAATATCTGAAAAGTCTGAAATGGATTTTCATCCATGCATGCAGTAATCCACGTAGACGAGATCATTTCTATAATTTAATAAAGAATGAATACTAAAGGTCATTCACCATGCATGCAGTAATCCACATGTATGTGTTATTCCAATGAATAATAAAGAATGGAATAACAAAAGAATTCACCGGGCATGCGATAGGCCGCCGCATGATACATATTTATTCCCAATGAATAATAAATAAAGGAACCATGTCACGTGTAATCGCACTTGCAGACGGATATTCCAACAGAATAATAAAGAATGAAACCGAATCATACGTAATCCATGCAGATAGTGTGACGCCCCCAAAATAGTTAAACATCACCTATTCTGAGTCGCCAAATACATGGTACGTAATACAAATACAATCTTTAATATACAACAAGAAAGATGTGAGTTTTAATACAAATATTGTCTTCTGTATAATATCCACTCTCGAGAATAAGTCCTCATTACATTTATTGTCACACTATTTAACGTAATAGTGAGGACTACTAATACTATCATCTGGACCGTCACTCCGCTTCCTCGACTTAGTCCCTTGCCACGTTCTCATTTCCTGAAGAAACGGTGAAAGAAAGGATGAGCTCAACTAGCCCAAGAAGAAATATTATGGCTAAGATAATGCGAATAAATTATCATTAGTCTTCAACAATGTTAAACCGATAAAATACAATAGACATCAAGTTTAATCTGCGCATTGAACATATCCGATCCATTAAAAGAGTCAAGTAGAGAATAAAATATACTATCTTTTATGATTTAAAGGTTTTCATCACTTTTATCGATGAGACTCACGACAATAAATAATCCACCTCATCCTCGCATTTACTACGGCCAAGGATATTCATAAGTATCACAACCACAAATTATCCATGCACTACGGGCCAAGGATATTCGTGTATTCATCAATGGTCATGATCATGCCAACAATCATCCATCAATGCACTACATGGCCAATGAGGACTTTTACCACATTATTTGTAACATTACGGCCATGATTACAATCGAATAATCCCTCAGTCATAATCATACCAAGTCCATCTATGCACTACTGAGGCCGTACGATGACTTTCAACAAAATATAAATATGGGGATGATGACAATGATATAAGAATTCAATAAAACAAGTTCAAGAATTAATTTATTCAGGAACTAATAACGTCCAAATTGTCAACATGATACTTCTTTGTAGAGTAAAATTTAAGAATGCTCGGAAAAATATTTCCATGAAAAGATACTGGATGAAGCGCAAATATCAAGGATATTCCACCAATTTCATGGAGTATAGAAGTCAAAACTTTAACCAACTGAGTATAATAAAGAATGAAATAACAAAAGAAATCACCATGCATGCGGTACTTCGCATAGACAGGTTATTCCAATAGAATAATAAAGAATGAAATAATAACAAAAATCACCATGCATGCGATACTTGGCGATGTATGAGCAGTTATTCTAACGTAATAATAAATAACGAAATCGGTCGGCCGTAAAATACATGCAGACGGGATATTCCAATGTAATAAAAAAACGAAACCCGGTCCTGCGTAAAAGCATGCATGACGGATGTTCTAAATGTAATAATAACGAATGGATTAACAATAGAAATCACCAAGTATAGGGTAGATCACGTAGCATATAAAGTTATTCCAACGTAATAATAAAGAATGGAATAATGAAGTTCTCTTCATGAATATAAAAAAAATACCCCTTACCTTATAAATAAGAGTACTCGATGGTAGAAGGCGGGGATATCTTGAAGAAACTTGCACTATGCTCAAAGCTTTCTTAAATGCTAAAGAAATACGCTTTCAAGATAAAGAATAATTCTCTCTACGCTTTCTCTCTACGGAGTTTCGTGAATTCGTAAGAAATAATGAAGGAATGAGCTTATTTATAGAAGAATGGATTGAATAAGTAACCAATCCATGAATCGGTCCAGATCGATTTACTTTAAGCGGATGGTCCAAATTGGTTTACAATAAAATATAATATATTCTATTTATAATCTAATAAAATGAATAACTTTTAAAAAGATTTTACTATCTGAAACACTACTATGCACTTATGCAAATACTATGCATAATAAAATATAATATATTAATAATTATTATAAATAAAATGAATAACTTTATAAAAGTATTCTGTTTTATATAAAAAGTTTTTTTATTTTATTACATTAATAATACTAATAAAACAAAACTTCATCATCATTATTATTATTCACACTATTAATCGACCAGGTCGTTCTCAGGAAATAGGGGGCTTTCCAATAAGGATTTCTCCCTATTGGCGCGTAATTAGGTGACCAAACCTCTCCTTGGCAGAAGTTCTAGACATCGTTAATAATGCAAATAATAATATTAATAACTTCGTCATCTCAATTATAAAATATTAACAATAATTGAATCAATTAACGTGAGATATTATGCAACAAATACTGAAGCAATAATTGAACAAAACTGAGTGACTTCTCACGTAAGCATCAATAATCAATACTGGTAATGCTACTATGCAACCAATGCCAGATTCCAAAGACTTTTAACACCGGGTGTTTCAACAGTTAACGGTAAAACTTCCGCCGTTAGTTTTATAAAAATATTTTTGTCGTTTTCTCAATTCGCCAATAATTTCGTTGTGGGGTCCACCAATGATTGTGTCGTCGTACGAATATTCCCTGTTTAAAACTAATATTCCCCGACCAATCGAATATTATATAACAACTTGCGTACTTTGCAAAATTTATAAATATTACCCACAACTATAACATTATATCAAATTTATTCCATAATATTCAAAAATGATATTTATAGAAAATACATTTTTATTCATAAAAGTTGGGGTCTTACAATCTCCCCTTCTTATGAAATTTAGCCCTCGAAATTAGGGTATATACCTGGTATGTCGAAGAGGTAAGGATACCTTGATTTCATTTTAGATTCTAACTCCCAGGTCATTTCCTCAACATCGTGGTTCCTCCATAAAACTTTTACTTGAGGTATAACCTTGGAGCGTAGAATATGTTCCTTCTTATCCAAGATTTGAACAGGAACCTCTTCATACGTTAAATCTTCCGCTATTTCATCCGGTTCTAACTCAATAATGTGGTTCGGGTCTTTCACATATTTACGTAACATGGATATATGAAAAACGTTATGAACACGAGACATACTTGGCGGTAAAGCAAGTCTATAGGCTACAGTCCCTACTCGATCAAGGATTAAAAATGGGCAAATGAATCAAGGATTGAGCTTTCCTCTCTTTCAAAATCTCGTAACTCCTTTCTATGGAGCAACACGTAACAACACATGATCTCCAATATCGAATTCCACGTCCTTTCGATGAAGATTAGCATAACTCTTTTGTCGGTCTTGTGAGGTTTTTATACGTTGTCGGATCGTTTAAATCTTTTCCGTAGTCATACGTACCAACTCCGGTCCCAATAACGTTGCTTCACCCACCTCATCCCAGCATACTGGAGAACGACACTTTCTTCCATACAACGCTTCGAATGGAGCCATGCCAATACTTGATTGATAACTGTTGTTGTAGGAAAACTCTACCAATGGTAAGAACTTGTCCCAACTTCCCTTGAAGTCAAGGACATAGAGTCTTAATAAATCTTCAAGAGTTTAAATAGTCCTCTCTGATTGTCCGTCCGTTTGAGGATGATATGCCGAACTAAATCGTAAATCCGTTCCCATAGATTTTTGCAAACTAACCCAAAATTGTGAAGTGAATTTTGGGTCTCGATCAGAAACAATGGATACTGGCATACCATGCAATCTTACAACTTCATTTATGTATATACGAGCAAGACGTTCAAGTGTATAAGTTTCTCGTATATGTAAGAAATGAGCAGACTTGATTAATCTATCAACAATGACCCAAATTGCATCTATACCCTGAGAAACCGTGGGAAGATCAGTAACAAAATCCATGGTAATGTGCTCCCACTTCCATTCTAGAATTTCAAGTGGTTGCAATGGACCTTTTGGTACCTGATTCTCCGCCTTAACTCGTTGACACGTTAGACACCTTGAGATAAACAACGCTATCTCTCTCTTCATATTGCCCCACCAAAATGTATGTCGAAGATCATTATACATTTTAGAACTCCTAGGATGGATTGCAAACGGTGTGTTGTGCGCCTCCATCATGATTTTATACTTTAAATCAGGGTCGTTAGGAACACAAAGTCTGGAGTTGACTTGAAGTATTCCTTCTTCATCGATTCTTGCTTCCGGCATAACACCTTCTTGTACTTTCTTCCTCATATGCATCAGCTTCAGGTCTGTAGCTTGAGAAGCTTTAACTTTATCGATTAAAGTCGGTTCCACTCATATATTCGCCATCATCACTTGGGTCCCTGGAGTCTTTATCTCTATCTCCATCCTTTGCAAATCATACGAAATGGGCCTTTGCGTTGACAATATCACACTCGTACCCGCATATGATCTTCTACTCAATGCGTCAGCTACCACGTTCGTTTTTCCAGGATGGTATTGGATGGTATGATCATAATCTTTTAACAGTTCAAGCCAACGTCGCTGTCGCATGTTTAGTTCCTTTTGAGTGAAGAAATATTTGAGGCTTTTATGATCCGTAAAGATCTCCACTTTCTCCCCATACAAGTAATGCCTCCAAATTTTAAGTGCGAAGACAACAGCTGCCAACTCTAGATCATGAGTAGGATAATTCCTCTCATATTCTTTGAGTTATCGAGAGGCATAAGCTATGACTTTCCCATGTTGCATGAGAACACATCCTAACCCTTTACCTGAAGCATCACTGTAGATGACAAATCCCTCCGAGCTAGATGGTATTGTCAGAACAGGTCCTGAAATGAGTCTTCTCTTGAGTTCTTGAAAACTCTTCTCACATTCCTCGCTCCAACCGAATTTTGTATCTTTTCGAGTCAGCTGAGTTAAGGGAGTAGCGATTCGAGAAAACCGTTATACGAATCTCTGATAATAACTAGCTAAGCCGAGAAAGCTACGTGATTTTTTGATCATCGATTTAGGTTGCTCCCCAATTGAATAGCTTCAATCTTTCTTTGGGTCAATGAGATATTCCATGACTTGATACCACGTGCCCAAGGAATGCTACTTCCTCGCCGAACTCGCATTTCTTCAATTTGGCATAAAGCTTATATTCACGAAAACTTTTGGAGTATCGACCTTCAAGTGTTGCTCATGATCTTCACGGCTTTTGGAATAAATAAGGATGTCATCAATAAAGACGCGACCACAAAGTGATCCAAATATTCCTTGAATACTCGGTTCATCATATCCATGAAGGCGGCAGGAGCATTAGTCAATCCAAAAGACATGACTAAGAATTCATAATGCCCGTCACCGAAGTTAAAGCCGCCTTTGGAATGTCATCGGTTCTAATCTTCAATTGGTGATATCCTAACGAAGATCAATCTTTGAAAAGAATTTGGCGCGCCTTAGCAATCGTCAAACAATTCATCAATACGTGGAAATGGGTACTTATTTTTTTGATGGTGACATAATTGAACTCCAGATAATCAATACAAAGTCGCATACTCCTATCTTTTTCTTCTTCGTGAATAGACCGAGAGCACTCCAAGGAGAAGTACTAGGATGAATAAAGCCAATGTCTAACAATTCCTGCAGCTAGGTCTTTAACTCCTAAAGTTCAACAGAGCCATTCGATATGGGGCTTTGGAAATGGGTTTTATCTGGGGTTCAAGGTCGATACAAAATTCAATTTCACGCCTGGGTAGGCCAGAAGTTCTTCAGGAATACGTCGGAAATTCATTAACAATAGAAATATCATTCAAAACCGATTTATTTTGTTTAGATCCGTGATATGAGCTAAGAAAGCTTGACATCCATTTTTCAATAAACGAATAGCTTTATGGCTTGAGATGACAGTGATTGATTTTAATGGTTTGGTTGCTTGAATTCGCATAATAGGTTGGTTAGGAATATGAAAGCTAACAACCTTACGAAAACAATTAATTTTTGTATGATGAGTAATTAACCAATCAATCCCTAGAATTACGTCAAATGCAAGTATTTTCAATGAAATTAGATCGACAGATAATGTGAGGGTACCGATTTAAACCAAACAAGACTTATAAACAGTGGATGTAATGAAGGTTTCTCCCAACGGAGTTTCAATAGATAAGTCAAAGTCCAATTTCTCCGGAGTCAAATTTAAACGTTGAGCGCAAGTAGGAGAAATAAAGGAATGGGTAGAACCAGTATCAAATAAGGTATATACTTTGCTAGAGTTTATGATAAGCTTACCCGTGATGACCTCATTCGGGTTCCTTGCTTTCTGGGAGGTCACGACAAACGCTGAAGAAATACGCTCAAGATAGAAGAATAATTCTCTCTACAGTTTCTCTCTCTGGAGTTTCAGTGAATTCGTAAGAAATAATGAAGGCACCATGCAAACACTATGCATAATAAAATATAATATATTCTAATTATTGTCTAATAAAATGAATAACTTTATAAAAGTATTCTATTTTATATAAAAAGTTTTTATGTTTTATTACATTAATAATACTAATAAAACAAAACTTCATCATCATTATTATTATTCACACTATTAATCGACTGTGTCGCTCCTCAGAAATAGGGGCTTTCCATAAGCATTTCTCCTATCAGCCAAATGATTAGGTGACCAAACCTCTCCTTAGTAGAACTTCTGACATCTTTAATAATGCAAATAATAATATTAATAACTTCGTCATCTCAATTATAAAATATCAACAATAATTGAATCAATTAATGTGAGATACTTGTCTTATAATTCTTTGAAGCAATAATTGAACAAAACCGAGTGACTTCTCACGTAAGCATCAATAATCAATCTTGTGTGCTACTTATGCAACCACGCCAGATTCTGTACTTTTAACATTGGGTGTTTTAACGCTTAACTAGTAAAACTTCCGCCGTTATTTTTATAAAAATATTTTTGTCATTTTCTCGATCCGATAATAATTCCGTTGTAGGTCCACTTAATGATTGTCTTGCCGTATTTAATATTCCCTGTTTAAAAGCGAATATTCTTCACCAATCGAATATTATATAACAACTTGCGTATTTTGCAAAATTTATAAATATTACCCACAACTTTAACATTATATCAAATTTATTCCATAATATTCAAAAATGATATTTATAGAAAATACATTTTTATTCATAAAAGTTATGGTCTTACAGACAGGATATTCCAACATAATAATAAAGAATGGAATACCAATGAAATTCACCAGCACGCGATAGATAATGCAGCACGAGTTATTCCAACAGAATAATAAAGAATGGAATAATAGAAGAATGTCACCACGATATGCGATTGCTTGATAGATAAGCAGAGTTATTCCAAAGATAATAATAAAGAATGGAATAACGAAGAATTTCACCATGTATACGGTGAATCTGCATGATACGAGTTATTCCAACAGAATAATAAGGAATGGAATAACAATAGCTCTCTTCATGAATCTGAAAGAAATAATACCCCTTACCTTGGAAGAAGACTGGATACTGGAATAATGAGGTAGCATTCTTCTCTTCTTCTTTCTCTCTATAATTTCTCTCTATAATAATTGTTCTATAGCTTTAGTGAATTGGTGAGAAATGAAGGAAGAATGAGCTTCTATTTATAGAAATTTATAGTTTCAATAATTGCACGTTTTGGGGTTCAAAATATTTCAGTATAATACCTTCCTCTTTTTCTTCATTTTTAATTTAGTCCTGCAAGTATTATCAAACTTGCACCACCTCCCCTAATAGTAAATAATGTGAATCAATAGTAAATCATGTGAATCAATAGTTCTAGACATGTGAAAAAATACGAATTACGATATAGTACCTCCATCTATACCTCCATTTTTAACTTAGTCATACAAGTATTATCAATCTTGCACCATCACCCCTAATAGTACAAGAATGTGAATCAATAGTATATACATGTGAACAAATAGTTATAATCTTGTGAATTAATAGCAATTAATTGCTCATTTATCAATTTAATAACCCGATTGGTCAGTATAACTTCCAGACAAAAATTAATATCGAAATAAATGTCGATTTCCACTAACACTAATAATTTCAACACAATGGAACTATCAAATTCATCTTTAATCAACACGAACTTATTCATCATTATTATTATAACTCACAATATTTAACAACCAGGTCGTTCCCAGGAAAGAGGGGGATTTTCGATAAGGATTTCTCCTTATTGGCGCGCAATTAGGTGACCAAACCTTTCCTCGACGAACTTCTGAACATTGTCGATATTGTAAATAATAATATGAATAACTTTGTCATCTCAATTATTGATTTAATAATATAACATATTATCTGAGATGATCTTGTGACAATAATTGAATCAATAATACGAGAGATATGATGCGCACAATTCTCATAATAATAATTGAGTATAATTGAGTGACTTCTTACGTAAGCATCAATAATCAATACCGTATGTCTACTATGCAACCACGCGTATTCATTGTACTTTTACTACGGGTAGTTCAACAGTTTTAACGGTAACACTTTCGCCGTTATTTTTATAAAATGATAATTATGTCGTTCTGTAACTACGACACTACTTTCGTTGTGGGGTCCACCAATGATTGTATCGTCGTACGAATATTCCCTATTAAAACGAATATTCTCCGACCAATCGAATATTATATAACCACTTGCTTACTTTGCAAAATTTGTAAATATTACCCACAACTATAACATTATATCAAATCCACACCATAATATTCAAAAAAATATTTTGAGAAATTTAAATCTTTATTCATAAAATTTGGGGTCTCACAATCTTCCCTCCTTATGAAATTTTGCCCTCGAAATTTACGTACGTACTTGGTATACCGAAGAGATGAGGATACCTTGACTTCATTTCAGATTCTAACTCTTGAGGTATAACCTTTGAGTGTAAAATTTGATCATTCTTATCCAAGATTTTAACATGTATCTCCTCATACGTTAAATCTTCTACTATCTCGTCTAGTTCTAATTCAATAATGTGGTTCGGGTTGTCCACATAATTACGTAACATCGATACGTGAAAAACGTTATGAACA